>VKOC01000013.1:0-23269 GCA_009364415.1 Spea multiplicata
TTTTAATCCGTGACGGGCAGATAATTGGCTGTGTAGGAGGGTAAGCGCGGCAGGTTGGCAGCGAGGGGGAGGTGGGAAGCGCTAACGGCTTCTGATAAACCCGACGACCGGAAGATCTCCGGAGAACGCGTACTTAGTAGACCAGCCCCAGGGAGCGTTAATATACGCTCCTAGCCGATTAACCAAATCCAGCTCTATACTGGTTTATACACAAACATCCGCCCTGTACAGATACCTTGTGTTTTTACCCCAAACTGAAGGACCCGCACCAGTCTGGTATTAACCCTTCCACTTCCTAACGAGATCCTTTAAAGGTTCTGTTCCCCTTACACATATAAACTTTAGCGGGTCTCTCATTTTATTCTTTAGTCTGAAGACTAACCCAAAAAAGCATAGAAAGGGTTTACAAAGGTTTCTTTTTTTTAAGAGTCTATGGCAACAACCTATCAGTACCTGCCTTTGTGTCACATGATAATTACGCATTCCCGGCAAAAAATCTAAATGGAGCAAAATTCCAATGGATTATTTTGAGGATTTGGGCATCCAGCGGCGCTAAGAATAACGTTTCTAATGCAAAATTTAGTTTATGGCATTTTTACGGAATTTGCCCCCCCAGCAGCCGGAGGAACCGCTAATGAAATATTCAATTTCTCCTTCTTCCTGCGATCTATTATTTAAAATGAAAACTGTGCCGCCATATGTCCCTGCATTTCATTCCCTCGCAGCCCAGGGAACCTGCATTTCTCAGAAGCTGGATGGATTTAACCCTTTAATCTACAATAGTCAGGTCTCTGTCCCATCAGTGATACTAGGGTGGTTGTTACCGTCTATAGCGCTGGGGGGGGTTGTTACCATTATACATTTTATAGCTCTGGGGAGTTGGTTACTTCTTATCAGCCGCTGCAGGGGGGTTTTACTGTTTCTAATAGCGCGGGGGGGTTGTTTTACCATTCTTCGCGGGCGGCGAGTTGTTACCCTCTATAGCGCTGGGGGGGTTGTACCGTCTTATAGCGCGTGGGGGGGTTATGTTACCGCATAGCCGCTGAGGGGGCGGTTGTTACCGTCTATAGCGCTGGGGGGGGGGTTATTACAGTCTACAGTGAGGAGAAATGCCCATCCATTAGGAACAGCCTTAGTTATGGGACACAGAAGGTGTTTTTCTGACCCCGTTTAAAACCAGTGTCCGTAGTAACAGGAAAGCACGGGCTCCCGGCTGTTTGTTCCCCCCGTGCTTGCGCGGCCGGGTTCTCCTATAACGGATACCCTGCTTTGCGTAATAAATGCAGACGAGGCCGACAGAATAACCGGTTATCGCAGTTCCGTAGCATTCCTCGGGACAATTATCGTTCTGCGATCTCTCCTTCCCTTCCGTCAGCGGCGATCATCGTACGCTCATCGTGAGCTCCATCCGGCCGGTAACGGCCATCGAGAATTCCTTCTAATTAACGCACCCGACGCGGACAGCGCTTTTAACACCGGGGCTGTCCGGCGGCAGGCGAGTCCGAGCTTCTTCCAGATCACAGTGCATGGAGATTCGCTTCCACGCAAGTCCTGGGGAGAACCTGTAAAGCAGGAGAAGTCCCGCCATCCTTAAGGGATTATGGGAACTGTATTCCTAAAAGCCACCCTGCTATTAACAGGTCCCAGCGGTCTCTTTCCGGCGAGGTAATATTTAATCATTGAAGATGTTGTTATAAAGACTCTCACAAGCCTTAGGCTGTCAAGCAGAAAGCTTTCAAAATGATGATCGGGGATCCCTGAGAACTTCTTTCCAGACGAGTTCTAGAAAATGACTCGCTCCGCAAGGGCTGGGCATACAGGCTGGCTGAGGGTTATGAGACTTCAACTCAAAAAGGGGTGGAGAGCTTTTAGCGCCTTTATTTTAAGGGAAAAATCTCAAAGTTTACCCAAATCAGAGGCCTGTCCAACGCTCCGGTGATTATCCGATGGGTGAAATGCCTGCCCGACGGGCCTGAGCTCAAGGTGACAACAGGAAGCTATTTCATCATCGGTAGTGATGACATCATGGCTTCCCATGGATTGTATCTGCCAAGCAGATCGGCACGTATGGCGAAAACAGGACATGCCTGAGCAGAGCTCGCCTTTAGTCCCCTAACCTGTCCCAGTTTAATGAGTTGACCTCGACCATCATCTCCTGGTCCAACCGCGAGCGGTGGCTTCGTTGTCACAATATGTGAAGATAACAGACCAAAAAAACGTGAAAGCCTGACGCTTTCAAACCACTGCATGACATCATCAAGGACGTCGAAATAAATATTGTTTTGTTGTTTCATAGAAAGGACTCAGGAAGCGGTGGGTTAAGGGACCGGCGGGAGTCAGCCATGTCATTAGAAACGCGAGGGGCCGGGTAACCATGGCCGTGTTCAGACGTTCCTCCTCGTTGCTACAAGGTTTCTGGGAATAAATAAATCCCTCTGCATATCTCGCCCACTCGCAAGTGACTAAGTAGCGGGAGTGGGAGAGATCGCGCACTCGCTCTATAACAGAGTGGGTGACAGAAATCAGCACCCCCTCTCGCTAACGAGAACAGCAATTATCTGCACTATCCAAATAACTACAATCCCCATCACCCTGCAACCGAGCAAGATGGGACTCGTAGTCCCGCAGCCAGCTTGCATTCATGTGGCGGCCCCACAGCATCCGTTTGTTTAAACCATGAGACAGAGTAGTAGATACAGGGCCTTGGGAAACAGCGAGATCAAAGGGCACCTGGCACGTGGTGGCAAATAATAGAAAGCCGGCTACCAGGGTGTGTGTGTGGCTACCATTGGCAGAATGTATCGCTGTTTGTGATTAGCCCGCAGCCACACTAATTCAATACAATATGCTCGGCTCTGATTGGATATCTGAGCTGTTAAAGGTCTGATAACGGCGTGACTTTTGGATCTGCAAACAAGACAAGCGGTAACTACAGATGGCAAGACGGAGCCGGATGTAAAAATCTAGAAACCCAGCTCCTCGGGGGTATCCGGCCCCCCGATCCGGGCTATTTACTAAACATTCCTCGGAGAAGAAATACCCCGTCCCCCGGTCCCCTGCTGTGCCTGATCCGTGCTCTCTGGGAACGGAGACGTCTCTCGGAGACGCGGATAATCATCCCGAAGCCGCGGAACATCGGGAGCAGCTGCTCTGCATTACGCAGTCCGTAAACAACAACAACAACGAAAGCTGGACGTTCTAGAGCGCCCCAAGTTAGAACCGGGTCTTAAGGACGCCAAGTCCAAGGCTTCCAGAAAGAAAAAACTCCAGTTTATCCAAATTGCTTAATCACCCAAATAAACCATTTTTTTCTAGTTCACATTGAGCCATGACATAGAAGCCTCCAGCAGATCGGCCCCATCCGGCCCCCGTCTAGTCGCCCGTTTCTCCTGCTGTAAAGAATCGAACCTTAATCAGTCGTTGGTCTCGTCTTAGATTCAGGAGCCGGATGTCTATCCCATGCATGTTTAATCCCCTCACTGTATTACCCTCTACCACCTCTGCTGGGAGGCTGTTCCACTTGTCTACCAAAGCTTTTAGCATGTTTAATCCCCTCACTGTATTACCCTCTACCACCTCTGCTGGGAGGCTGTTCCACTTGTCTACCAAAGCTTTTAGGGGGTGATGCATATCGCTCTATCATGCAAACAGTTAAATCTCCATACTCGGCCCCCGGAGCCTGTTTGTGAACGTGCCAGATTGCAATTATTTATGTGCTGGAACCAAAATTAGAATCCACCTCCTGGAAGACGCACACAGCTCCCAAACCCTCTTAACTCGTATGTAACACGCATGCCGGTTCCACACGCTAAACGGACCAAGAACCCACCTGGCGCTTGCGCAGTTTAGTTATGGGGTCTCAGAGGACTCGGGGGTTTTAGTGACGTCACAAAGCAGTCAGCCAACACCTGAAGCTTTACGGACGAGATATCCCGGGCTACACAAGGAGCTCACGGGCAGATATATCACAACATGGCAAACCGCCAAGACCCGCGGCTACAGCTGAGCAGATAAAGCCCTATCCATGCTTCTACTTCCTACACCAGGTCCTGCTGCCATAACCGAGCAGATAAAGCCCTATTCATGCTTCTACTTCTTACACCAGGTTCTGCTGCCATAACCGAGCAGATAAAGCCCTATCCATGCTTCTACTTCTTACACCAGGTCCTGCTGCCATAACCGAGCAGATAAAGCCCTATTCATGCTTCTACTTCTTACACCAGGTTTCTGCTGCATAACCGAGCAGATAAAGCCCTATCCATGCTTCTACTTCTTACACCAGGTCCTGCTGCCATAACCGAGCAGATAAAGCCCTATCCATGCTTCTACTTCCTACACCAGGTCCGCTGCCATAACCGAGCAGATAAAGCCCTATCCAGGCTTCTACTTCTTACGCCAGGTCCTGCTGCCGATAACTTCTTACACCAGGTCCTGCTGCCATAACCGAGCAGATAAAGCCCTATGCATGCTTCTACTTCCTACGCCAGGTCCTGCTGCCATAACTGAGCAGATAAAGCCCTATCCATGCTTCTACTTCTTACACCAGGTCAAACTCGGAGGCAGGGCGAATTGCTTACAGGGCCGTCACAACGTTGAATATTACCTCCATCTTTACGGTCTGTCGGGAAGCAGGACCTCCAGCTCTCCGTGAATCAGGAGGCAGAAGCACAAAACAGGTTTTATCCGCTAACCTCTCGCAGCAAGAATTCCAGTAAAAACACAGCAAAAAAAAAAAACCCGCAACACACTACTCGCTCTTTCATGGTCCTTTGCCAAAAGCTGTCAAAACTGTTTATTGCTTCTCACATACCCCAAAAATGTGGAAAATAAAAAAAAACCCTTACAATAAATTTCTTATGTACGTTACAAAAACCTCTTGAGTTTGGCACCAGATCTTCAGAGCAGAAACGAGGTGGAAAGACAGCGGCGTATTCACGGGGGCCGTATAATTATTCCGTCCGCGCAAAAGCCCACTCTTTGTGCCAACGTCAAAGAAACAGTGGTAGGTGGGACGCGACTACGGAGCTTCCATCTCTGGAATTACCGGCCCGTTCTGTGACTGATATAAAAAGAATCAAATATATAAAAAGCCGCAAAGTGCGAGTCTTCACAGCGCGATGCGGCTCGCTGCCGGGGACGCTAGGCGAATGACCCCCCCTTGGTTTATCGTGCGTAATAATAATAATAATAATAATAATAATATGTCCCCCTCTAGTCTTTAAGGATCAGCAAGAGGGTCATACATTATCGGGCGCCTTCCGCTAAATGGCGCGACGTTGTGTTTTTTTGCAGTCCCTTTAAATTCATTATTTTTGGGAGTTTCAATCAGGGAGAGACGGTGCAGTCCCACTGATTCACCAAACTTGGGGTACTCCGACGCAGTGATGGGCGAAGCGGGATATGGCTGCAGAGTGTGACGGGATCCCCAATATTTATGCCGCAGATAGGTGTTTTTTGAACGGTGTCATCTGGGGGTACGTGCTCTGCTACGTCACCTCCTGACCCACTCGGCGGAGGGATAGACTTCTTCTGATGACGCGGCCCACGCGGTGGCCAAAACACAATTCTTTCTATTGTGTCACCCCAGTCCCTCCGCACGTCACCAGTTATTATCAGGTATCCTTAGACCACTAAATTAGCATTAATTAATACCCCTGAACTCCGGAGACCCTTCCCAACGTCCAAAGATAAATCCCGATAATCCCGATGTCCCTTTAAAGACGGAACTTGCTGTCCACCATTAATAATTATATTAAAATAAAATAAATAAAAAAAAATAAATAAAAAATAAAAACAGACCCCAGGGCAGGAAATAAGACCATGTCTTTCTATATTTTAAGTAAACAATTGGCGACGGGAAGCACGCGCAAGCACATTCCATGGACAGACGAGTAAACACTTCACTCTCAGCGGTATCTGGACTATTTAAAGGGCCGGCGTCCTCACGGGGGGGGGGTAATGTCAGCGTCGATGTTTTGAGAAGCCGAAGTATTTGGAGCAGAAAGGGAATCCTTGAAGGACCCGCCGAGCGCCGGAGACTATATTTAGAAGACGAATTTGACTTTGGAAAGTAACCTCTTCACGTGTGGTTGGCCGCGTCGCAGGAAACCGTCAGAAACGCGTTAAACGCATAAAATACAGGGAGGGGGAGAATTCCTTTGTCGCATCAACCTAACCTTTCATATGTCTGTTTTAAGGGTGATTTGTTTCAGCACCAGCATTCACCCGGGGTACACGGCGCTGGCGTTTATATTAACCAGCCGCGCTCCCCCCAGACGGACTCGGAAAGGGATTACTCAGCGAACAGGACGCCTCCGACGTACCGGCCCGACGCGGAGCAACCAACGGCCCCTTCCAACGCGTTTGGAATCCTTCGGATGCCGGGGCTTCCTCTCTCTCAATCATCCGTTTCCTTTCTCCTGTTTATTCCGATTTATCCCCCCCCACCAGAACACGCTTCGCAGCCACACGCTTGGCTCCACCGCTACATGCAATCATGAATAAGGTGACAAAGCAAAGCCTGCGGTGACATCATACAGATCAGCCAATCAGAGCGCCAACGCTGAAAACCTAGAGGGTCCCGAGAAGCGGATCTCCAACCAGCGTTTAAAAAAATTCTAAATTTATATTTAGGAGACAGGGCCAGGGACGGCGGTTGGTTAATGAGACGCCCCCCCCCCCTTACGAGCTTTACGCAAATATATGGGGGGATAAAACGCGGAATTATAATCACTAATAATCAATACATATGAATAAGTAATAATACTAAAAAAGTCTGAATTTAAGGATTTTTCTTTCAAGTGAGGCTTGCAAAAAAAATGCAAGAAAATATTATATTATATTTTATACATAAAAATGTAAAATCCTTAACCCTTTCACGTTCAAAAGGAAGGCAGGAGTTAGAATGAGTTACACTGTCAATTAGTAAGGACAAAAACGAAACATAATAGCATGGGGGGGGGTTATTTGCTACAATATTTTGGAAGTAAGGAATTTACTTTACTGAGAGGGTGGTAGATAAGTGGAACAGACTCCCGGCAGAAGTGGAAGAGGGTAATACAGTGAGGGGGATTAAACACGCGCGGGATAAGCATACGGATCCTGAAGCTAAGACGAGACCAACGACTGCTTAAGGTCTGAGTTTTTACAGCTGGACAAACGGGAGACTAGATGGGCCGACGGGGGCCGATCTGCCGGCAGGTTCTATGTAAGTTCTAAACAACTCTTTAGATAAAAATACAGTTTTGGATGCGTTAAGTCATATGCTTGGGGTTGCCTCATCATTTTACCCGAATCACGGATATGTCGGTGGCGTGTTGGATATTACGTGTTCCAATAAAGTCATCAAAAAACCCACAAAAATAGAAATAAGGTTTACTGAATATCCCCCAATGAAACTGGGATTTAAGCTTAGCTCGAAAGGAACGACAGACGGGAAAAAAAAAAGTTGTTTTTAAAATGCAGAGTCATAAAAATACAGGAAAAACCTGAAATAACAACTTAAAAGACTATTAGTCACCAGAATTCAATACGTAACCGGTAATCGGCGGGTGATATTACCGCAAAATATGTGAATAAGTCAATTATTTAATGTTTCAGAAAGATCTCCGGAAATCCAAGAAAGGTACTTTCTGAAATAAATACCGAATTCTGACTGATCTGGTCCATAAAAAAAAAAACTTCTGTATCCAAATTATTCCTAATAAACAGAAATGAGAAGGTATGAAAATATAAGATTGCATAAAAACGGATTTAATGTTAATTAATTTCATTTCTAACTCATGTAGCTATTTATTTATGATAATTGTGTTATAATTATTATAGCAATTGTTACTGATTTCATTTTTAAATCACATAGCTATTTATTTTGTAGAATATTTATATTTATTATGATTATAGCAATTAATATTTATAAGCATATAGTGATTTCTATTTTTATTCAGAATCATTTAGAATTATTTTAGTGAATTTCATTTTTAAATCATATAGCGAGTTATATTTTTAATTTAGATTTATTATGATTATAGTGATTTATATTTAATATACATTTTTTAAATCATAATTTATATATTTTTATTTAGAATTATTTATTATTATAGCGATTAATATATAAGATAATTTTTTAAATCATACAACGATTTACATATTTTTATTTAGAATTATTATGATTATTATAGCGATTAATATTTAATATTCATTTCATTTTTAAATCATTTCTCACACCAAGCATTTCTTGGCAGTGAAAGTGTCCTTGCCCTCCCGGGGAGATCCTGCGCAGGTGAACTCCCTCGGCAAGCAGATCTCACGCAGGTGGAGTCACCGGAGGGGATTTAACCGGCTTACTGGGTGAATTGGGAACAAGCCGCGCGACCCCCGGGTCGTCGGGATAAACATTATGTATTAGATCGAGAAGGAAACGAGGCACAAAAGTCTCTATTGTAAGGAGGAGGCAGCCGTCGGAGATTAGAAGGGATAAGCAAGCCTTTAGCGGAAGGAATAAATAATGCGGTGAATACCGGGCTGGACGTGTACCGGCTCAGGGACCCTTACCGCAGAAACCCCCATTGTGTGTAGATTATCCAGGTAAGCGGCGGTCAACATTAAACTACATAGGGTGCGTGGGCATAAACGCGCAATTACCTGCTAAGATTTGTAATATAAGATAGGGACTATCCATGAAAACCGAGGACAGCTGGCACGTACCGCGAGTAACTGGGCAACTTAGCTTACAGTTTGCACCTGCTGAGAGCGCAGTATGCGTGGGCTTCCCATCTATTATTAAACCATTAACGGCGGTATATCGGACACGGATTCCGCCCGCTTATCATGGCATAGCCGGAATCAGATCCCAAATCATGCCAGCGGATTCCTTTCCCCACCTGCTGGCGGATGTCACGCTGACCGGGGGGCAATAACTTCAGTGGGTGAAGCCCCGGCAATCACAGCGCTGTCTGGCAGGAGTCCACGGACGCCACGTCTAATTACACGAGAAACGAGGCGTCTCTTCCCCGGGGCTCGTTCTCAGCACTCACACCCAACGCTGCACCTCCGCGCCTCGGCAGAACGCAAGCGGAACAAGAAGCAGTGTATACGGCGAGACCCCAAACCAACGAGACCCCAGAACATCGGGACACGTTATCGGCACGGACCTTCATACATGATCCACCACACATATCAAGGGATCAACGCACGATCCGCCACACGTATCATGGACCTCAACACGTGATCTACCATTAATATCGAGGACCTCAACACATAAACCATCACACATATCGAGATCCTCGGGAACCTGGAGGAGGCCGCTGAGGGTCAGTATGATTGTTAGCCGTCACGTGGGGCGAGGGGGCCGGACTCGCCGGTGACTCGAGCCTCCGACATTCTAATATGAGGTTACAAATATACAAAAAATTTACCAAAACGTGGCAAGCCGTAAGGGGGGCTCACCCACGTTACAGCCGTAAGGGGGGGTCTCACCCTCAGTTCACGTTACAGCCGTAAGGGGGGGGCACCCACGTTACAGCAGTAAGGGGGGCCACCCACGTTACAGCCGTAAGGGGGCTCACCCACGTTACAGCCGTAAGGGGGGGGCTCACCCCGTTACAGCCGTAAGGGGGGGGCTCACCCACGTTACAGCCGTAAGGGGGGGGCTCACCCACGTTACAGCCGTAAGGGGGGGCTCACCCACGTTACAGCCGTAAGGGGGGCTCACCCACGTTATAGCCGTGGGGGGGGGGGACTCCCCCATGTTATAGCCGTAGGGGGACTCGGTGGCGCCGTCCTGCAGGCTGGCCAGGATCTCTCCTTTGCCGACATCGCTGTCTCCGACCAGCAGGAACTTGAGCAGGAAGTCGTAGGCTTTCACCGGGCTGGCTCTGTGGGTCATCCTCCTCGCGCAGGTCGCTCTCAGCCCATCATGGGGAGTTCGGGGTCATAAATCCAGGAGGAGCCGGAGACTCATAATCCAGAAGATCTAAGGGGGACAGGCATGATCCGGTTACTCGTTACCGCTATACGCGCATGTTGTCTCTGTTAGTCAGTTTGTTATGTCGCATACTACTTGTCATGTCCTGTTTACCCGTTGTACAGCGCTACGGAATTTGACGGCACTATATAAAACAATAAATAATAATAATAATGTATACGTGGCGAGTCATTATTACACGTGCAAAGTGACATCAGCGTGACACACCAGAGCAGGACAGCCTTCAGCCACCGTGACAATAACCCGCTGAGGGGCATACAGAAAGGTGGCCACGGGATCCTGAGCCAAACCTGCCCTGGGTCAATGAGCCAAGCCTGTAAAGCACTAAATGTGGAGCAGTCACCGTGGAAACCAGGAACACGTCCCCACATTCCCAAGGTTTGGCTCCTCTATTGGGCAGCGGAAGCCTTCCACCCGTCACGAGCCAGGCTTCCACCTCCGGGGGCCGACTACCGCCCCCCCCACCCCCAACGGGGCAACAACACAAATACTAAGCCAAAGGGGCAAAAGAAAAAGCAGAGAAAAATAGGAGAAGTGACCGGCACTCCCAGCACTCCCAGCCAGAGTGGCCGACAAGCAGAACGGCAGGCTATGGGGGCAACACGTAGGGAAGAGGGCAAATATGCAAGGCTGACTATAAGAATTTACCCCAATACTAGAGAGAGGGGGCAGCTTCGTGTTCTACGGATTAAGCGACTTCCTAAAATACAAAACGATTAGTTGGCTGTGCGGCGTTCACACACCCAGCAACCTCAGCCGCATACACACACCCGCTCACACACTAACCCTGCCACGGCCTGCCACACGGCGTGACACGCACAGCGTAACACGCAGAGGACACGCACAGCGCAACGCGCACAGCTACAATCTGCCCCCCGCAGCCTCTATACCGAGTGTCTGCCTCCCCCGTTTACCTAGCGCTGTACCCCCAGTGCACCCACTGTTGTACCTCCAGTGTACCCGGTACTGCCCCCCTAAGTTTGCCAGTGCTGTACCCCACCCCTGTGAATCCGCTATAATGCCCTGCTGGTGTAACCGGTACTGTGATTCCCAGAGTACCCAGTGCTGTGCCCCCCATGTACGTGTAGTATGCCCCTCAGTGTGCACCCAATATATCCGGTACTGTGTACCTCATTGTGCCCAGTGCTGTGCCCCCAATATATCCGGTACTGTGTACCTCATTATACCCAGTACCGTGCCCATCAGTGTGCCTGGCGTTGTAACCCTGTGTGACCCTCAGCGTCCCTCGTACTGTACCCCCTGCTGTGCCCGTCAGTGTGCCTGGTGTTGTGCCCGTCAGTGTTGTACCTCCCTGCGTACCCAATACTGTGCACCTCAGTGTATCCGGTGCTGCGTCCCTCAGCGTATTGCTCGCGGTACCCGATGCCAGCCCGCTTCGATCTCAGCTACAGCGCGATCTGCCAGACGTGTGGAACTGCGTTCAGCCTGACAGCGCATGCCCCGCCCTCGCACACCCATCATTGGCCAATAGAGTAGTTGCTAAGGGACCCCTCCTCTTCCATTGGTTGGAGGAACCATCCATCAGAGGGTTAGACGTGGACACACCCACTTATCGGCTCACCTCCAGGTAAGGGAAAGTAGGGGTGGTTTCATGAAAAAGGGGCGGGTAGGGGGCGCAGCTTTGGTTGTTTACAAACGCGCGGAAGCTTCAGCTTGGTGCATGCGCAGTGACAGCTGTCTGTGTGTCTAAAGCAGGGGTGTCCAAACTGCGGCCCTCCAGCTGCTGCAGGACTACATCTCCCATAATGCTCCTTCAGCTAAGGGACTGAGACTGAGGAGTATGGGAGATGTAGTCCTGCAGCAGCTGGAGGGCCGCAGTTTGGACACCCCTGGTCTAAAGAGATTTGAGCGCACGAGCCTAATACCGAGAGAGAGCGCTATACAGGGATCACTTACCTGAGAGGGAGCGCTATACAGGGAGCACTTACCTGAGAGGAGCGCATATACAGGAGCTATTTCATGAGTACTCGAGAAGCGCTAATATACAGGTCGGGCACTTTACCTGAGGGAGAGCGCCTATACAGGAGCACTTACATGGAGACGGGAAGCCGCTATACAGGGCACTTACCTGAGAGGGAGCGCTAAAGGGCATTACCTAGAGGAGCGACTATACCAGGGGCACTTACCTTGAGAAGAGCGCTAAACCGGGCACTGTACCTGAGAGGGGAGCGCAATACAGGGCACTTACCTGAGAGGGAGCGCATTAATACAGGAGGCACTTACCTGAGTAGGGAGCGCTATACAGGGGCACTTACCTGAGAGGGAGCGTTATACAGGGATCACTTACCTCAGAAGGTGAACTATACAGGGGGCAGTTACCTCAGAGGGTGCACTATACAGGGGCAGTTACCTCAGAGGGTGCTCTATACAGGGGGCAGTTACATAAGAGGGAGTGCTATACAGGGGGCAAGTTACCTCAGAGGGAGCGCTATACAGGGGGCAGTTACATAAGATGGAGTTCTATACAGAGAGCTGTTACCTGAGCCTAATACATTGAGAAAAAATTATACCGAGCCCTATATGTATAGGATACCACCGTCCCAGAAATATCCCAAATATCTACCTCCTTTTTATACATTATTATATATATAGTCTGCTATTCCCCCTATAGGAATAATATGCCTGGGGGGTTGACCTGGATAGTCTGAGAAGCTTGCAATCTATCCTACTTCCGGTGGAGGGATCCCGGCTGTCGCCGCGTCGTTCTGTACCGCGTTCTCGTCTCCATTCTGTAGATTTTTAAGCAGCTCAGAGTTCTCCGGAGCGGCCGTTCCCGTTCTGCCCGATTGCCCTTAATACCTCCTGACAGCGGATCCTGTCCTCTCCCCAGATACCCCCCCCCCAAATAAACGCTCCAGCCTGCCTTTCCTTTTAGGCTCATAAAGCTCCGGTTTCATTTTTCCGACCCGATAAATCCCGTATCCAGATTAATTTTTTTACAAAAAATTCATGAAATTAGGTAAAAAAAAAAAAACCCCTAAAAAAAAATCTCGCGTGGCATTTCCCATGAACCTTTGCGGCGTAACATATTTCTCGTGGCCCCTGACCACCAAGCCGTTGAGTCACCGTTATTAGCCGCACTCGAGATGTTTGGGGTCTGGAACCGTTTCCTCTGCTAAACTTATTTTAGGAATTCACCGGGGCGAAAAAACATTTTCTAAATACCTTCCAGCTGGTAGAACAGGTGAAGGGGAACCTGGTGACATTCTTCCCGTTGGTCACGAGTTTATCATACCAGTCCCGTGATGGTATGTGGCACCTTCTTATTTTAAGGGTAAAGCCGTGCTAACAATAGCAAACCCCTATACCGCGGCGTCACGCAGCCGGAGCGCTAAGCTCTGCCACAAATAGCAAGTTCTTATTGTTAACAGACATCCTGGCAAAGGCTGTACCTAAAAATATAAGGGAATTACGGCCGCCCGGCTACGGCTACCGGCGGGGGTCTCCTCGCAGATTAAACTTTAAATTATTAATATTAATAAAAAAAATGTGAAATCCGTTAAAAGTCGATAATGCGTCATTTTATCGCCGTCATACCTGTGAATGCGCTAAAAGCGCCGGCGCTGAGACGCCTGAAATATTAACCCTTTAAGGGCCCGTCGCGAAGATTCGGTGCAGTGTGTTACCCAAATGGCTCTAATACCGGTCGTCATGGATACCCTGACTTTTCATTATTTAAATATACACTTCATTCAGTCACCTGCATTCAAGCAGGGATATCAGCCACATACTAGGAGTAAAAGCACCAACTGGGAGTCTTATATATATGATCAAAGAGGGGACAATAGGACAGGGGACCCCCAGAATCTGCCCCTTCACCCTGAGATTGGGGCAAATCCTGAGAGTTCACAGATATGCTTATCTTTCATTGTATCTGTTGTTACCCACGGGGAGGGTAACCTTAACTCTTGATGGGTTTTGGTGGCCCTTTAGGCAGACTAGGTGGCCGCTGTGCAGCAGCTGTGACATTCCTGGCATCTCGCGGCCGGGGTGAATTTGCCGGAGAGCGGGGGTCACAGTTGTTAGAAATGCACAGAATTGTTTAAGATTCAAATTTTAGAAGACGATGAGAGGTCAGTGTATAGAACAGGGGGGTCATACCTGCCACCATGCCTGGATTCCATGAAACAGTCACAAGGCTCTTTTCATTCCCTTGCTGTCTTTTCGCGACGGGATTTAAATCGGGGGGTTGTTTTAGGCTGCGCTTCCTATTGCTTGTGATTAAAGGGTTAATATTGTTCAGTCATCATGATTTATCGCCGCTATTTTATGTGATACGTAATATGTCTACGATTTCGCTTTAACGCAGGCTTCGTGATATAAGCACCTATATACTTCTGGCGGGCGGCCAACCCTGCCACATGTGTGTTACAAATAAAACCTGTGATCTCGATAATGAGACTTCCGTGTCCTGTGTTGGCATCATTTCGTAGAGGGGGCAGTTATATATACCCCCGAGGGCCGTGCTCCCACAGATGCTGTTTCGTAGTGTGGTGCATCTTAGGTCAGGGTATTAAGGGGGGCGATGGAACGCGGAGACGGTTCCTGACTCTAAGTCTCAGGTGAAGGGTTTGAAGAGATTTCCGTAATCCGTGAGATTAGCCGGGATCCTCGCAGCCTGATACGTACCGCTTGCCTCCATCCTAACCGTATCTCTAATCACTTTTACGTATTAGGGGTCCGGATACCCCCTCTTTAAGTAATGATTATGGGGGGGGGGTCTGAGTTACCACGGCTGCAAAGATTATCAGATGTTACTTATACCTCTGTGCTCCGTATTATCTTTATGGCGCTTATTGCTCATTGGCTGCCATGAGCGGGTCCACGGTGTGGCTTCTATATCCTACCCTGGTAACCCAGCTTGCTGCCTGGGATTAAGGCCGTGGGACGTATCCTCTATACATCGTCCTGGTCACATTTGCTGCCAGATGTATAGATGAAGCGGCGTCTCACGTGAGAGATTTCAGTCTCCACGCGGAGTATCGTGGAGCTTCAGATGCATGTCCTCCATACATGCTAGCTGTCCTAATTCCAGCTGTAACATCACACCGCCGCCATGTAACGCGTGCGGCTCGCTTGATTAGAGAATGACGTCAAAACAAATCTAGATGTAAAGCTGGCAGCTATAATGCTCCACTTGCATGGTGCCCCCAAAAGTGATATGTAAACGGCCCTGTATGTATAATTTACACGTTTATAATTAGATAAATCCTAAACCTCTGCATTTGACACCCTGATGTATTTTTATAACCCCTCTGCCCCCTATCCCTGTTCCTATTGGTCCATCCCTGCTGTTATTATTTATTTTCGCACTGTTTACATGCCTGGGATGCCATTGTGTTTTATAATCCATGCGAATACCGCCACCCAGTGGCCATGGATATGTACTGCCGTGCCATAGAGAACATGCCAAGCCTGGCCTCTGCAAAACATGGTGAGGGGGGCGCGGCTGCTGGAGCCAATCACCGAGTGAGTTATGCTTGGAACGCAGCTCTGGGCGTTTGGTGATAACGTCAGTGGAACGCATTTGGAACGCAAAGCAGCCTAGGAAGAGCAGCATGGAATCCTTGCTGAAGAAGGAGCTGGGATCCTCCTTGATGAAGCCTTCTGGCCACTCAGGAGGAGGCTGCATCAGCCAAGGGCAGAGCTATGACACCGACAAGGGCCGGGTCTTTGTGAAGATCAACCACAAGCCTGAGGTTCCCATAGTCTGAGAGGCAGAGAGAAATCCCTATAATCACTTAAATCTGTACTTATTATATGTATATCATGCAAGAGGAGGAATAAGCAATACACTGGGCTTCAGTGGCATGGGACTGCAACTCCTAGTATGTGGCTATGTGGCTGGCTGAACATCCTGGGAGTTGCAGTCCATGGTCATGGAGTTACAAAGATGCAATTTATCTAAGGAATGGTTATTTAAGTATATTTAAGTAACTTTATAATATCCATAGTGAGTCATTTTGCAAGATAATACATTAATTTGATACATTTGTTTGCAGGGATGCTTGTACAAAGATTGAAAAGTGTTCTTATCACCATAGCAACCAAATGAGATGGTCCATTGGTTGCCATAGTGACAACATCCACCTTTCAGTCTTTGCACCAGGATCACTTTTTTTATATATACATCAGTGTTTGCTGTGATGTTTATTATGAATGATGACATCGTATATTATTATATATTTTTAGTATGTGGAAATTGAGAATCACTTACCGGTATTTTTTTTTTTGTTTATATATTGATGAATTGATTAGTATCTAAATATATGTAATCTTATTTCGACGTGGCTTCACGTAAAGCGGGAACACGTACTATTATAAAGTGCTAAATGTATACGTTCTATCCTTAGTGTGTTAGTGGGTTGTGTTTGTTTGTTCCTGATCAGTGTGGAATATTCTGGGGAATAAATGAAAAGAGTCCTGATTGTGAATAGGACTGGGATCTGCTGAATAGTGAGTTTTCCCTCCCCTGTGTTATCTGAGTGGGCATTAATGCGCCTCCCGGAGATTTAGCGGCTTTACTGCTTGTCTCAATGCCAGGCCCCTCTGTAGTGCTCTACGCTGGATACTGCATGTGCACACGTCTAGTGCACGCCGTTGTTAATCACATGTGATCCCTATACACATGATCGGGTGTATGTGCTTCAGATAAAAGCATAATACCCCCTTAATATTGCAGTTGCTGATTATTGTCCTCCTGAGGAAAGCAAATGTCTAGTTTGTGGTGGAGGTAGTAGAATGGTCCATGTGGCTTTGTTCTCATGCCCCCTTTTGGGGTAACATGGTGACCTGTTACTACTGCCTGCGGTTTTAGGCACGGAGGATGTTCCTAGGAGAGATGGCCAGCTTAGAAGCCATTCACCGAACGGATACCGTCCTTGTCCCGAAACCCATCAAGGTCATAGACCAGCCGGATGGTGGGGCGATGCTGGTCATGGAACATCTGGACATGAGAAGCCTCAACAGGTACCGAAGCCTCAGGAACCTACAGACCCCGTTCACCAACATGGGTTGTTTTTTCCTCAGTCAGTAGTCAAATCTGGACCTCCAGCTGGCATTAGACCACAACTCTCATCAACCTGTGTTATGTGGGAGATGGTCTCCTATGAGGGCTGGGGGGGTTCCTGCAGATTGTAGCTGCTTCTCCTATGTAGTAACTGGCTTCTTATTTGTAGATATTCGGCCAAGCTTGGTGAGCAGATGGCAGATCTCCACCTCCATAACCAGGGACTGCGGCACAAGCTGTCTAAGGAGGGTGGCACCATAGGTAGGTATGGCATCCTTGACCATTTGCAAAAAGAGTGGTTAAGGACTATTCTTTATATCTAAAAATGGTCTAAATTGAGTAGTCTTCACCCATTAACGACCATAAGCTGAGTGCCATGGATATAGATAAGTAATTGCCGGCATGCGCCAACTCTAATTGTTTTTTAATGTAATTATTATTATTATTGTGTGATTTCCAAGGTAAAGGCCCCGGCCAGTCTGATCTCCAGTACATAGACAAGTTTGGCTTCCATACTGTGACGTGCTGCGGATACATTCCCCAGGTAGAGGCCGACATTAACAGAAAATGTTTTGCCAACAACTTTAATGTCGGGGGTGCTTGTGCCATCAGCCCACAGTCCATTCCTGATCTATTGTCCCCTGAACGCCACCAGTCCGCACGTTAGTAGAAACTAATTGCATCATGTTATGATGTCATAACACAATAGCAGGGGAGGAGAGTGCAGGCAGATGTGGGGGAGGCAAAACATTTGTATCCGAAGTCTCATACCTCATTACCTCACCTCACAGTTTTTTTTACTATTTTTCACATTTTCATGTATGGTCCTTTCGTGGCAGGTGAATGATTGGCAGGAGGACTGGGTCTCCTTCTACACCCGTCAGAGGATCCAGACCCAAATAGACTTGATTGAGAAATCATCGGGGGATCGGGAGGCCAGAGAGTTTTGGTCACAGTTGCAGGTGGGTGATTTCAATCAGGGATACTTTATTTCATGGATATTGTCTCATACCTTTTTAACTTTTTGAGGCCTATTGCTAGCCTTTTACGTGACCTCCTCTATCCGAATTGTTTCTTGGCTGCAGCTAAAGATACCCCAGCTGTTCGCTGACATCGAGGTAGTACCGGCTCTTCTTCATGGAGATTTGTGGGGAGGAAACGTGGCAGAAGTGGAGTCAGGGCCCGTTATATTCGACCCTGCCTCTTTTTACGGCCATTCGGAGTTCGAGCTGGCCATTGCTGGCATGTTTGGAGGATTTGGTGGTTCTTTTTACTCTGCCTACCACGACAAGATGCCCAAGGCTCCTGGGTTTGACAAGCGGCTGAAGCTCTATCAGCTTTTTCATTACCTGAACCACTGGAACCATTTTGGAAGTGGTTATAGAGGGTCTTCCCTGAGCATCATGAGGGGTCTTCTAAAGTGACTTTCCTGACCATATACTATACTGGAGTGCACACAATGTTCCTAGAACACCATCTATTCATATGACCAACTACTGCAGTGACTAACATGATACATAATACAATATATACATAACAATTGAATGTTGACCAACTTCGATTAAAGTGCTTTGACAATTTCTAAGCCTCCGTGAGATCATTAAACAAAGACTAACGAGGTTTTGGCGTGTTAATTCAGAGCCAGATTGGATTACCAAATGTGAAACCATCCCCCTGAAGAAAGAAATACTGTATAGGAAAAACAAAATGAAATAAATATTCAAGCTGTACCTTAAAAGAATTGTGTGCTTAAAAGGAAGCATTCACAAAAAAAACCAAAAACACTTTTTATTCTTAAATATAAAACCTGATCGCAGAGATTAGTGCTACACAAAACGTTATGTGACGGGATTAATTATTCGGGCGTTTATTACTCTGTGAGTTCTGCATGTAGGGAGCCATTTTGTGTCTGTAAGACCCGCCCCTTTTCCTTTCACTCCTGAAATCGCCACACAATTCTGATGATATCGCTAAATCCATTCATAACGAAAGCCATACTCAATCCTTTTAAACAGATTAGACGTTAAACACCTTCTATCCCTTTGTAAGCAAATTGGCTTCCATGGGAGACATAACGTTACAATGCAATGTATATCGCGATCACAAGGCGAACCCCCGGCAAGCAACAGGTTAAACTACCCCATTTCCTATCTTACATCTATAACGCTCTTAATATTCTTACTCCCCTCAATGGCTGTCTCGTTTTATGGCACCATGTAAATGAACCCGCTGCAATGGCAGCGTACGTGGTATATGCTGAAAACGTATGCACAGGAATCAGGAACCAAGATCATTTTTAACATTCTAAATATTTCTAAAAAATGACGGAATCTGAGATGTTTCTTAGCATGGGGTGTGATTACCGAGCGATCGTGGGCTGTCCACGTCAACGGAAACCGCCTCAGACCTTTCCAGTCCCAATACGCGCCTTCACGTATCGTCTGCAGACGATGGTCTACGGTGGGACTGTCCGTGTATACAATTCCTATAATGTCTCTCAGTCAATATACCCGAGCGTTACTCGGTCTGGGGTCATCTTGGACAACAAAGGAATTTAAATAATCTCAGGGAGGAGGGAAGACAAGAAAAGCAGGTACGAGAGAGAGAGCCTCGGTCACTTCATCGAAGGACGGCGACCATCACGTTACCCGATGGCCGGTGAGTGCACCTGGGGCTTGGACCCCTAATGTATGGAATACATATCATTTATTCCTCTGAAAAGTCCCTTGATTCCTAATCGGTGAAATGTAAGCGTGGATATATGGCCAGTTATGCTCTGAGCGCTTCCGTAAGTCTTGCTTGTCCACCCATCTGTTTGTTACAGAAATAGTTTTTGGTAACATAGTATCACAAGCATAGTAATAAATGATGACGCCGCCTGATGCCCGGAGATATATTTTGGGACTGAGGACTTCATTGGTTATCTCGCAGGAAAGTCTGACACCATCGGCTCGATGGACGCGTTTATTCTGCGGCCAGATCCCGCGGGGTATTCGGGTTTAGAGGATCAGCTGAGAAAGGTCCTGAGAACGTCGGTCTTGAGACCAGCTGGACTCTCCAAAGGTGGACTCATCAGTCACTGTCAGAGCTTCGATACGGACCGAGGACGGGTGTTTGTGAAAACGCACGCGGGGCCGCAGGTCATGCATTTACTTTTATACACGGAATTGGGAAACCCACAAGAAAAATAGGGTGACGCTTGGCTCCAAAGAGGTGAATTCCTGGCCTTGGAGGTCCAAAACAGGACTGGAGGTTTTTGTTGATGCAATGACACAACTCCTCATTGTTTTGTGGACTTCAATGCCAGGAGGTGCTGCCCGATCATACCGCGTCCTGATAATCCCAACGCTCCCATACCTTACCTGTACATCTTAAACTGGTTAACAGTGACACCTTCACCTTTAGCCAAACTGCCATGTTTTGGGGGTCCATCTGAAGATTCATAATATATATACCGTATATAAGCCCGTTTGGATATCATTTATCTACTTGAATGTCACTTTGGTATCTCCTTTGAACAAGCTGTCTGTATTGCAGGCGGCGACCATGTTCAGTGGTGAGGTGGCAAGTTTGAAGGCTATCAGAGAAACTGGCACGATACGCGTCCCCGAGCCCATTACCACGACAGAGCTGCCAACGGGGGGCGCAATCCTCATCATGAGACATCTTCACATGCAAAATATAAGTAGGTGAGATTCAGCTGTAGATCCCCCCGGTATAAAGTGGGATCGCTAGCTCTCCTGGGATCTGCTCTATAGAACTGATCACAATACCCTAGGTGAGATCTCCCAGGGATCTATAAATTGGGATCACTAGCTATCTGTGTGTTCCTGGGATCTGCTCTATAGGGCTGAAGATAGTATTACATTCCGTGTAACAAGAAATAAACTAAAACTGAAGGGACAAACGCCTAGCGTTCTTGCCCCAGCGCTGGGGTGGGGGGTATTATTTGTGAATATTTGGTCTTTGATTGACAGGTTTGCCGGGGCTCTGGGGGATCAGCTGGCCGATTTGCACCTTCACAACCTGACAATGCTGAAGAAGGACCAGAAGCAGAGGGGTAAAATCGGTGAGTGGAATCTCAGCTCGTCGTCTACGCAGCGAGGGCAGCGGACTCCGCCAAAGAAGCCCCTATAACATAGGAAATGCCCCTCTGCCCATAGGCTGTTGCATGTGTCCGGGTAACTAGTCCTCCGTTATTTTTTTAACCCTGTACTCTCCGTGTTTCTCTTATAGGCCAGTGTCCTGCAGATGCCCGGGGGGTGGACAAGTTCGGGTTTCATACTGTGACGTGTTGTGGGTACATCCCGCAGGTAGGGCTCTAAATGTGTTTTATGGTCCTGCGCTAATCTGCAGGTTTATGACCCCGGATCCGCAGCCTCTCTACGTTGGCGATCCTACACCCGGAGTGCCCCGGGAGGAGGGCAGAAAAGGGGGGCATCTATTAAGTTCTAGAAAGTATTGAGAGGATTATTAGACGGGGATGTCTCATTCTAGACTCTCCGTATCTCCAGGTAAACGAATGGCAAGAAGACTGGGTGACCTTCTTCACGGCCCAGCGTCTCCAACCGCAGGTCAGCTTAATCGAGAAGGACTACGGGGATCGGACCCTCCGAGGCCTCTGGTCTGAGCTCCAGGTGAGGGTTAACTGAAGTGAGGAAGTTTTACTTTATTGAGAGGGTGGTAGATAAGTGGAGCTGCCTCCCGGCAGAAGTGGAATAGGGTAATACAGCGGGGGTATTAAACATGCATGGGACAGGCATACAGCTCCTGAATCTAAGACGAGACCAACGACTGATTAAGGTTTGAGTCTTTAGGGGAGGAAAAAATCATTTTATATGAATTGGGTTTTCCAGTTAAAGGTGCAGAACGCCTTCAAGGACACAGCGATCGTCCCGGCTCTCCTGCACGGGGACTTCTGGGAAGGGAACGTTGCTGAAGACGACGCAGGTCCACTTCTCTTTGACCCGGGATGTTTCTACGGCCATTCGGAGTATGAGCTGTCCGTAGGAGACATGTTTGGGGTTCACTGCTCGGAATTTTATTCCGCCTACCACCGGAAAATCCCCAGAGCGCCCGGGTTCGGAACCCGCCATCGGCTCTATCAGCTCTTCCACTGCTTTAACAACTGGAACCACTTTGGGCCGGAGTTCAGGGAGAGCACCGTGACCCACATGAGAAGCCTCCTGGACGTTCTGTGAAGGAAAGCAGTCCCGAAAATGTGCCTATTCAGCGTTTTAAGAGTTAATGGTATTGCCGTTATTCCGCTGCTCAGAGATTCTACCCGGGGATCGCTGACTGCTCGGCGGGAACCGTCCCGGAATCTCGGACAGATGTTCTTTCAGCGGAGTTCATGGAAAATTATATAAGGACTATGTGAGCAGCATTAACGGGGTCCGCGGGGTGTGAAGAACCAGCTAATAAACCCGTGTTTTACTGCCATTCTCACTTTATTTTATTTGTCTTCCGGGAACCGCCTGGGTTTTTACCCCGGTCTCAGGTGAAAGGGGCAGATTTTCGTGTTTTACCCTAGTCCTGGGTAAATGGATTCTCAGGGTTTGTACCCCAGTCTCAGAGGAACGGGCAGATTCTCAGGGTTTGTACCGCAGTCTCGGGGTGAATGGGGCAGATTTTCAGGGTTTTGTACCCCGGTTCAGAGAGGAAACGGGCAGATTCTCAGGGTTTTGTCCCCAGTCTCAGAGGAAGGGCAGATTCTCAAGGTTTGTACCCCAGTCTTGGGGTGAATGGGGCAGATTTTCAGGGTTTGTACCCGGCGGTCTCAGAGGAAGCGGGGCAAGATTCTCAGGGTTTTGTACCCGGTCTCCAGAGGAACGGGCAGATTCTCAGGGTTTGTACCGTCCAGAGGACGGGCAGAATTCTCAGGGTTTGGTACCCCGGTCTAGAGGAACGGGCAGATTCTCGGGGTTTGTACCCCAGTCTTCAGAGGAACGGGAGATTCTCAGGGTTTGTACCCGGTCTCAGAGAAACGGGCAGATTCTCTCAGGGTTTGTACCCCAGTTTCAGAGGAACGGGCAGATTCTCAGGGTTTGTACCCCAGTTTCAGAGGAACGGGCAGATTCTCAGGGTTTGTACCCCGGTCTAGGAGGAAAGGACTTTCCAGGGACCTTAGCGAAGAGCACCGGGAAATGATGCTTAGACTTAGCCCCTCACCAGGTAACAAATTGCCTCACCAGGAGCCGCAAGTCTGTTTTATCTACCCCACAGGGGCGTACCTAGAGTATTTGGCACCTGGGGCG
>VKOC01000017.1:14630-29214 GCA_009364415.1 Spea multiplicata
TGGTTATTGAGAAATTAGTCATTTTTTGTAATTTTTTTTTTGTAACAGTGTCTTATCTCCTTTTTTGTGGGCTTCTATTTAAGGGACTGAGGGGTGACATAATATCCCAGTATATTACATCACTAATGCTGCTTAACAATGCAAGACCGCAAAATAAAATATATTCCCCTCCATCAGAGAGACACAACTCATGCATCAGAATAAAAAGAATTAGAAATTACTCATTAAAAAAACTAAGCTATCTGCCAGGTCTGGACCCATTATCGAGTGAAGAATGAATGCAAAGAGTCCACATTCACACACACTCTTATCTTCAACTGTGTGACAACTCTCATAACTCTGAGCTACTGCTCCCCTGTCTCCCGTCTCTTACAGATGTCAGAAAACCTTTTGCATCGGTAGTTTACCATAAAACATTCTTAATTTCCCCCCCCCCGCGCCAAAAACCGCTGAAAAAAGGCTGATTTCCCCCTTCCAAGTCCAAGGATGGTGACACACACCTCAAAAATTCAATTACTGCTTTTTTTCATACAATAGGATCTCTGTTTCCCTTCAGCGAGGCAGTCTGAGCTATATCTCAGATTTCCTAGACATACCCAAAATTGCTGTGTCTCTATCTACAATTTGTGTAAATCACGAGCACACAGCAGGACCATTCTTGGCAACTCAGAAAGTACTTGGAGAAGTGATCCGTGCCGCTTTTTTTTTTTTTGTTTAGGTAAAAGCTGCGCACGTTTCTACTCTTCACCTTGTGAGTAAGAGGGAGTTATACATTCCAAGTCGTATGTAGTCAGGGCTTGGCATTCTTTGAAAGTGTTGGCTATTATGTATTCCGTTAATGTTGGAATAGCTTAAAAATGTGTGCCAGCGAAAGCGAGGAGAGATTTGTAGCCAATGCACGTTGTAATGGAGCACAAACGTTATGCACTAATTGCGTTCTATGATGTTATGGAGCACCTTGAGATTGCGGAACCATTCTGATAGCCCCAGCGATTCGGCACGGGATACATGGAAGTAATAAAAGTTAACTGCGTCGGTTAAGTGGAAGGTGGCCATGACTGACAGCAGATGGCTTTAGTCTGTTGGGTGCCATGTAAATGCTATGAGCTGGTCTTACAGGTTTTCCCACCATCATCTTCACATAGAATCCTTAAGACATGCCAAGACGTACGCCCTCCCTTTGGCAACCTAAAGACCGTACTTTGCGTACCATTGGTCTTGTGGGATAACAAATGCCCCTGTTTAAGGTGCTTACAATGTAATAAGATACCATGTTACAAGGAATGTACAATGCTGTGGCGTAAAAGGGAGCTTACGTTCTAGTGAAACAATGTGAGACTCAAAGAGTTTGATTACAAAGTGTTTATATTTTATCCATATAATGAGAAACTCAAGCATTTTATCATTTACATTTCTTATTTAGTCTAGGAGAACATGTTTAAGAACACTTATATTCTGTAATAATACTTTGCTTGTATGTGAAATCGCATTATTATCTCTTTAGGTTGTGGACTGGAATCCGGTCTGTGTACCCAAGCATAAAATGAGCTGTGTGTTACCACCTCTTTAAGTAGGTGTGTTAAAAATGTACGCAGTCGTAAAAAAAGTTAATATTCCTAAATTTTTCCAAACTGAAGAACATAAATTGTGTAAAAATGCCACACTGCGGGGTGTTGCTTGAAAACACGCTGTCATTCTTAATGCATGCAGCTGCAAAGCGTCGGCCCCCAAGGGAGCTCCATGTTAAGCAGCGCAGGAGCTGTGGTCGGCACTCAGCCGTTAACGCTTTCTCCAGCCGTTACTGCATCCCACCAATCACACGTCACGCGTGCACTCCCGTCCATTTACATGTTCGAAACATCATTTGGAGGGGCACTTTTTACCTGTCGCCACCCGATCTGGGTTTGCTAGAGTGTTCTTGTTCCGCATTCTGGATATTGTCACCTTAACCAAATGAGCGCATACCTCCACTTTAGCCAAATAAATGACCTCACCCCCTGTGCTCACACTTCATAAATCAAGCGCAAAGCCTCATCAGATCCTTGGTCTCCTACCAGGCTTTTCCATGCAGAACAATGGTCCCAGTTTCCAGCAGGTGCTGACTCGTTCCGCGCCGGAATGGGGGGGGACGCGCCGCGCTCCGTTCACCTGGTCTTTCTGTCTCTTCCATTTTTAGATGGCATGTGGCTTTTATGAGAACACCACAGAGCTGCAAGAGCTCGGGCAAACTTCCCATCCAATTCATGCGTAGCCTTCTATGCTCTTATGCGAACACAGATGGGGACCAGGTATTTTCATATTATACTCTGGAGGACACTTCAGTTCCATGTTCAATGTTCGTACAGAGATCTGCAAGTTGATCTTGCACCAGAGCATAACTGATTGTATAAACCCATCCCAACATCAACACTTCATCCTCACTTTCTCAGTTCACCTCTCTCTCTCTTGGATCACCAAAGCCGTGGAATTTTGCTGCCGTGTTTATTAACCAAAATTCTTGGAAGTTCAGCCCCAGATGTAGGGAATCCAGCAAAAACTCATCCCTGATCATCCATCATATAAAAAGTCCGCTGAGGTTTTTTTTTTTCTTTCCGGTCCTGGTGGGTTTTTCACAGAGCTCCAAACATATAATACTTTATACGGGGCAGGAAAATGACATCACAGAAATGCATATGGGTGTCACGGACTGGGTCCAAGCTGATGACTGATAGGACCCAGCGCGCCCGATGTAGTATGCAGGAGTCACGATGCAGTAGTGGAGTCTGGGCCAGGGCCTGGTTGCAGGGTGACCACACTCATCCAGGAGTTGAGCACCTAGGGTAGTGCAGCCAAACACCAGCCCTGATATGGCAGCAGATGTAGTCCAGAACAAAACGAATCCTGCAGGCACCCTGGAGCAGGCATGAAGCATATCACCGAATCACGTGCAGGATGCTGCAGGCTGGGAGAATGGAAGCTAAGCCAAGGTTAATATAGCAGACACATAACAAGCGAGGGAAAGGGAGACCAGGCAAGAAACATGATATAAGATATACACGAGAAGTGGCTAGAAACATGACATGAATAGCGCAAAGCATAAACAGGACACAAGACAAGGAATAAACATAACCAGACAAGACATACATGTTACAAGGCACAACAAAGGACAGGGAAGAAGGCAAGGAACACAGGGGAAGGAGTGAGGAGCCGGAACCCTCGGACGCTTCTTCCTTTAAGCAAGGAACCAGAATCCTCAGATGATACAAGGAAGAAGGGCAAAGGTACATAAGAGACAGACAAACATGAATACAGGAACTAGCCTAAGACTGATTGATAACTATTGGAGATTCCGTCACATGATATGGCCATAGTATGCTTAGCCCACCACTACGCCAAAGTACTCCAATGACGGTGGGTCCTAACGCTAATCCCTGCTGACAAAGATACAAACCAAACCAAACATGGAACCCAAACACATAGCACTGAGACATACCTTAGACTGCAGACTGAGACAAACAGAACACACAGGTGGGGCACACCTAATAAAGGAAGCAGAGCTGAAGCAAAGAGCCGGAGCAGAAGCAAGGAATGGAAAATAGAGCAAAGCAAAAGGAAATCCAGGAATGGATCAAAGCAAAGCAGAGAAACTAAAGCAGGACAGATATGCAGCTCCGCAGCCTGGGCAGAACGTGACAATGGGCTTCATTTTTAACTGTGTCCATGTATGCAAATTTCATAGAGCATGTGATATCATCGGACATGAATGCAAATAACAAAAAAGTAACATAAATTATAAAAATTCACCAGTGAGGGTATGATAGGAAGGCCGTTTTTTCATACAGTGGGGACACAATTTAATTCTTCACTAAAATCATTTGAAGTATCTTTGCCGACCTCATACTGGTAAATGCCACCCACTGGGCCAACTGGCTGTTCTTGCTGGTGGGCACTTTGAAACGGCCCACATGAAAGCCCCCGGTAACCAGAACCTCGTAATGTGGCCAAAGACTCGGCTTCATGCTGAATTAAAGCAAGTTCTTGCTTATCCGCGCTGAAGAATTTGTTGTATCTACCTCCGTATGAACGCAACGTGTTCTCAAAATGCCTTTCTGGGTTAAGCTGGGCTAAACTCTGTTTTAACCTGATTATAATATGGTGACCGTCAGCCTTTTAGACCGTTCCTGGCCTTGACAATGGTTCGGCCAAAGCTAGAGCAGCATTTTGTTGTATGTTGGGCAAAAAGGGTCAGTTTCTGCGCTCCCAAACCTCATCACCTTGAGGCAGCTAACACTCTTCCTGGTAAGAGGTTAACTGAGCTATTCTCAGAATGTAAAATAATATTTAATAAAGGACGAGGGTTAAAGCGTCCGGCGCATACATCTACTGCCTCAGATGCCTGTCTTGATCAGGACCGTGATGTTCCTGTGCTGAGCCGGCGCATGCTACATAATTACTCTCGCATACATTTCATTAGCCCATTAAATCGCTTGTTATGACAGAGACAATACCTTTAAACAGATGTCTGATGAGAAGCGGATTACGTGCCTTCACACAAGCCCTGTTTCTATCAATCAAGGCAAACAGACGAGAGATTAAACACAAGATAATGAGTTTACGAAATTCCCTTTTGAAACCGCCAACAAAAATTAGAAAAATAAATGGTTTTAATCTGTAATGTCATGTTTGACCCCAAGGGAATAATATCCACCTTTATTCAAAGCAAGGTCGCAATTATTTACCCTCTCTGTAGCCTGCAATAATTCCCAGCCTTTTTTAGGCTAATAAATACAAAATCTGAAAATGAAATTTAACATTAGAAACCATGTTTGTGTTACTTTGTGAATGCAGAAACAATTCTTTCATTTTTGGTCTGATCCTATTTTTATTAGGTACTGCTTAGTTCCTGTCTGGAGTCGTGGGATGTGGGCACTGATAGGTTGGAATGTTTTGTTGCCATAGCTTTGATATAACTTCTTCTTGCTGTTTTCATGTATTTTTAATGTAGTTTTCAGGAAAAAAAAAGAATTTATGCATTTTTGCTTATTTTTTTGTGTAGATGAAACAGTGTTTTTTTAAATTATTTAGATGATGTAAGAGAGGGTGCAGTCATACCTCCAATGTGTCCTTCTTTAGTGTGGCCAGTCCTTCCTTATCCCCAAACTCCTGTACCCCCTCTCCTGTACCTGATGCCCCTCTTTTCTAGGAGGTCGGAATGTTTGCTGGGTATGAGGGTATCGCAGGGTTCTACAGCCCTAAAAATGTGTATAGAAACGGCTTTATAAATTAAACGGGGTAAATAAAGCCCATTATTCTTCTACTAAATGCCCCGCTCAGTTACACAGATACCATGTGATAGGCCACAAAGGCACACAAGAAGCACTAAAAATAAGTTTTTCTATTCTTATAATTGGTGGCATAAACATGGTTTTCAGTATCAGACAACTTTTAAGCTCGTTATTCTGTGTTTGAAACGACTGACACAAGCTTTACATTTTCTTTATCCGTGCGCGGAGGTAGCTCTTCCTGCGGTGACAACATGCTTCTTTTAGAACACGTTAACAGCAGGGCTATGTAAGATCCGCCACCTAATCCGGTAAAAATTGCCATCATACCGAGTGTTTCACATCACCCCTCCAGGCTTCGCTCCGAGGAATACTCTTTAGACACGCTATAAATAAGGGCTATGTTTCATCCAGCAAAGTACGTCCAAATCGCTTTCCAATTAGCATGGGAATATCCAATCCACAAATGAGCGTTCCGCTCGCGGCCGCCGCACCTCCTTAAGCCTGTTTTTTGTGTTTTCACTGAGCTGCAGAGTTCAAAAATCTTTTAAACAGATTAAACCGTCTTAATTTCCTCCATAAATCTGTCAGCTACTTGTGAAGGGTCACCATAACAGCACTTATATATACTTCATAAGCACTTCGTAACATGCCTGCCATACATTAATGGAAAAAACAATTCTATAATAAGGCTGTACTTTTAAAAGTCTTTAAAGTGCTGCTGTCGTGGTAAAATGACTCGGGGGGAGGGGGCTCTTTGGGGAGAGCAGTTATTGGTTTGGGGGGTAGATAAATAGATTTTTTATTATTATTATTATTATTATTATTAATTTCAGGGTGCGTATACAGATACATTCACTTTCTTAGAGCCAATGCTGAACCTATGTTACTAAAAAGAGTTAATAAAAATGTAAAAGAGAGGATCTGGTGACGGCTAGAGCCATGTGTACTCCTGATCTCCAAACGCATTAACCAGGTGAAACGTCTGGGCTAATGGAGATAGGAAGCCCGTGCAAAATCAGCGACTACACAGCGGCTTTGGCCTCCATGTGCAGACCGTGAATGGAGAAATCAGGCGCTTATTTCCATTATCTGAGCTGACCTGGTCTTTGAGACGGCTTTTGTTAAAGGAAGAATATGAACAATGTATCTGATCAGAACTGGTTCTACTGGGGATCTGTCACATTCATTCATCGCACATTCATTTCATTGATACATTAGATGCGGAGATATGTAACTGTATCTCTTATCTATTGTATTTTAATACGCCGAGGGCTTCAGTATCACCCATGCTTGGCCAGGTTACAATCAGGTTCCTAAGGCTATCCTCTTCCAACTCTGTTGGGAAGACTATGCATGCTGTACGTTTTGGCCCAGTACAGCACTCTTTTATTCTCCCATTTTTTGTAGTCCAGTCGAAGGAGTTTTAACAGGAGTACTGTGACAGATATGGGTTGGAAGTCCAGAACGTGACGCGTCGTGGGAGATGCTTTGGTGAAGCCAGCGTCCGGGGTTGCCTATTTCAGCTGACGCGCACAGGGGTGGCTTGAAACATATGGCAGAAACATACCTTTACTTGAAACCTGTATACCTGCAATTCCTAATTACGACCATCAGCTCTTCGGGCCGGAGATCATATTGCCTTTTTAATGGCTTCATTTCCCCGTTTGTAAAATCTAACAGTTTTTATTTGGCATCAAATATCCCCAAATCCAGCAGCTGGATTTCAATATCTGGAGCCCAGGTTCTATAAACCATAAAGCTGATACGCGCAGGAGAGGGTCTGGAGGGTAATTGTTACTCGATAAATGTCCTTTCGAACTTCTGCGAATAATCTCAAACAGAGCACACCTGAAACACTCCCCGTGCCACGGGAGCAAAGCACAGATGTTTGGTGCGCGACACAAACGGGGGGTTATTAAATTGGAATCTTGATTCCCTCTCTCCTGCTACCTTGTAGCAAACATCTCCCTTTCTGCCCGGTTACCATACTTAGTGCCGCTAATCAACAATCTTATATATCTGATGCTATAAACGTCTGTGTTCAATATTAGCTAATAATTCAGCATCCCAAACCAGATGTTTCTGCCGAGAGCGTAATTAATGATCTATCGTGAGATGGAACGCATGCCCCTCAGCTAATATCCAGGTGGGGAAGCATTGAAGTCCCCGGGTTAAGTGCTTGAATTCAGCTCCCTATGGTCACCCTACATACATTTAAGAAAACAGATTTTTCCCTTTTTTTAATTCACACATACGATCTGAGCTCAGTCAATTGTTGGTTGAGACGGAGAATGGTTTGAGGAGTGTGGGAAGCCATCAACATTTCAGCAACACCGCCGAAAGAAAAAAAGAATTGGATAATGGTTAGTGGAAATTTAACTTTAAAAGTCATCCAGTCGCAGTTTATTAGCACAAGGTGGGTCAGACAGGGGGTTCTGGTTTGAGGTTTAGTTGGAGGAAGGCCACTTTTTATTATTGGACAAAAGCTACAGTAACTGCAAATTTACACTGGCCACCAGGGGGTAGCCTTATAGCATCCGACAACCTGTGTGAAACTCGGGACATGACCCACCCCACCCCAAAAAAACATCTTTAATTATATGGACACAATCCTGCAAAACCAAGCCGGTTACAATCAAAACGCATCTCCTTATTCCCTACTTGACTTCTTACAATTGGTTCCTGTCCGTAAACACCTACTGAGACGGCCCAAAATTAAAGGGTAACCTTCCTTATCCCCATGGACCTCTCTGCAGCCTTTGGCACTTTTGATCACCCACCTTCAAACCATTCATTCTTATGGCATCCATGACATGGCTCTCTACTGGGTCAAATCCTTACTCCCTGATCTGTTCTGGAATCTTTGCTCTTCTCTATCTACACCACCTGTCTTGGATAAACTCATTTCTTCTTTTGGTTTCCAGTGTCATTCTAATTTACTTGTCTCCTCCTGACTGTCTCTTTTAACCCGCCTCGCTTACTGTCTCTCTAAGATCTCATCTCTCTGCCTCAAGCTCAACATCTCCAAGACTAAGCTTCTTTTTTATTCCTCTGTTTCCTCACCCCCCCCCATTCCTGATATCCCCATCACTTGTGAGAATTGCACAATTAACCCAACAGCCCAAGTTGCCCCCTTGGCGTCACCGTTGACTACCTCAGTACACTAAAATTATCCTCAGCCAAGCAGCCCTTCTTTTAACCGAAGGGTTCATACCGGTGGAGGCCAAATGTTTTATTTGGACTTCCAGGAGGCATAAAAACAGCAGCACAAGGTCTCCCTCCTGTGGCCGCTTCTGTAAATCGCCCTAAAATTGACATCACGCGGATTCTATTGTTGTCACTTGACGATGAGAATCAAACAGGTTCTAATATCTGCCCCGATGAAAACCATAACTTGTCAGGAGGTAAAGATATTCTGAATTAGTCCACCTGTATTCAAGCAGGGGTTTCAGCTGTGATATAACTGGGGAAAAAAGCACCAATTGGGATGCTCAGAGTAGAATATCAATTCTGATATGAATCTGCCCATTCACCTTGAGGTTCAGGGGCAAACCCGGGTAACTTACAGGGGCGCGGGGGGTGGAGTGCAGTTTCAATTAAAGTATCATAAAAATCAAATGCAACAAGATCCAATGTGTGGCCTTTTTAGCAATGCTCTTTAGAGATATAAATTGTTTATTGATGACATATTTCAGGGTTAGGAAATCCTGTTCATAATTCTTTACAATCTTTATATCTCTTCTCGGTGAGGATTTGTGCATTCAGGTGCCTTTTAAAACCTCTCTTTTTTTTCCTAAGCCAACGAATATTTTCTTTTCTGTTCACGCTGGAGTTATATTGCGCGGGGCCTGTTCGCGCTAATGAGTACAGGTTATTGTATAAACCTCATTATTTACGATCTCTTTAACCATCCCGCATGGCTTGCGTTTTAAACCTCTGCATAGGAAAAAGTCCAGCCTGTTGGTTTTACCCCACTCTGAATGAGTTCAAGATAGGCTGATAAAACTACCCCAAGCGCTCTTAAAAATACTACCATGAAAGCAGTGCTGCAAAGAAAATACACTATATAGATTATTAAAATTTACATCATTAGAGGGAAAAGACACTTCTGTAAGTCTTGTGTAATTTCAGTCTGGGTTTGTTCTTAAGGGAGTAACAAGCCCTATGAGGACACACTTTCAGGGTTCCATGATGTCACTGTGGGGACACACTTTCAGGGTTCCATGATGTCACTGTGGGGACACACTTTCAGGGTTCCATGATGTCACTGTGGGGACACACTTTCAGGGTTCCATGATGTCACTGCGCTGTAGGAATTTTCAGCCGCTGATAAAACTCCAATTGTTCTAATGGCTCTTCTGTTTTAATGAATTCTAATGCTTGGTACGTATGCACGGATACATTAATAATAAAGCGTTACCACGTGGTGTTTTTCAGTGTTTTGCTAGGAGAATGTTACATTTATCAATGATCACTTAGTAGATAGGGCCAATCGATACTTGTCTTCCCCCAGGGAGTTGGGGCATTTGAGTGATCAGACAAATACAGAAATGTATATTCCTAAACCCATCCGTTTGTGATTTTACCCCTTTAGGTAAAACACCACATCTAGTGACTTTTTCATTCAATTTTCTGTTAAGTCTAACTGCTCTAATCATTAGACTCTTGGCTGTCACTCATGTGAATATTTGAGACGTGATGCTTGCACCCCCCGCACTCCTCACTCCGGGCTCTGGATGTAATAGTAAAGTGCCGCGTGTATATTTATGGGGGGATCATGCAACCCACACGCATATAGATGCCAATAGTGATTACAGGGAGTTTGGCTCATTAATTAGGCCTGGCTGTTTGACAAGAGGTGTGAGGGGCTGGGTGCCAGGTGGGATTGGAAACATGGAGAAATATTTTGGGACTGAGGTCATGTTATTTGGACGCGATGTTGAGGATCTGAAGTGGTGACATGTTTGGTCCTGCGTCAGCGTCTATACACCCGTAGGCTGCTTAACTTTAATGATGTCCTTTTCATAAAAACCCACCGTCCCGGAGTCCTTTTCATAAACTCCAGTTCGTTGGAGACCCCTAGTGGCAAGACTTGTTTGCATCTTTAATTCAGATCGAAGAAACCTGGATTTTGACTTCTAAGAACCCCTTTTTCGAGTAGAATTTGACTAAAAAAATAAAATTAGTTGCTTTTTCTGGGAATTGTGCCCCATTTGATAAACACACTCCACCTCAGCCTTAATCACATTCTACGCATCCACTCTGTTACCCTTTAATTCTGATCATAAATCTAAATCCTTTTCTGCAAACATAATGGAGCTTTTGGAAATACTGTATCTCTTAAAAAAGAGCTTTTATGGGGTGTTTTTCCAGATAATACTTAAAGTATTAAGAAAAATAGTAAAATGGACCTTTCAAGATTCATGAAAATAAAACAAATGCATATAAAGATTTTTGGTGTTTCTTCTGTGGCTACAAGTCCCAAAGAATTCTGATTTCCCTCCCGCGTTTCCAAAACCTCTCAGAACAATTGCTTTAAATGTTTTCTTTTTGTAACTTAATAGCAGTGGATGCTGGGTTCCGATCGTACATTTTTGATATTCTATATGAGCCGCTAGTACGAGTGAATGAACGTGACGTCTTCAGAGATCTTGCCACGTATAATAGTTTATGGAGGTGTCTTCGTTTTGGGTCTCCTTTGAACGGTTGACTACTCTTTCAGCCACATACAGCCCAATTCCATTTTGGACGCCGTGAGAACAAATAGAATTTTGTTCTATAAGTGAGGAATTCCAGATACAGTTGAAAAGTGACATTGGAATCTTGGTGAATATCTGGAATTTTAGATTCCCTGGTTGCTATCCATGAAATCGGCCTCCGGAGTTTGCACAGTAACCAAAGACGAGAGCCCCAACACCTTATCCCCAGAACGTGCGTACCATACGCATCTGTTTTTAATCCGATAGTCGTTCAGGGGGCCGGGAAAGGTGACATCAGTTTCACAAGTGATATGCTCGGAGCGAGGATTTAGGAAGAAAACTCGGCTCTCGAACAGCTGCGCTCGGTGAAGATGGAAAGCAGGCTTGGCCAGCGGAGGTCCCCCACCACATTGAGGTCATAGGCAGATCCGGGTGAGGCGCTCATATCTCCCCATAATTCACTCATCGCGAAGGACGCTGCGGGCAGAAACATGAGCAATGTTTTTCCTTTGCGTCTGTTCAAACGAGTCACAGTTCTGATCCATGCAGACTTGACACGGTCTGAAGACGCAAGTTATTGTGACTAGTTGATGCTTGACAATGAGGTAACGGCGACTTTATTTTACTGCGGAATCGTCTGATATTGGATCCCTGGACAGAGTTATAAAATATTGCCCAGATAAGTCAAAAAATGTGCCAAGTCCAAAAGGATGGGCCTGGAAAACGTGATATGGATGAGAGTCATTTTAATGAATTATTTTTACATTGTGGTTTAAATGGAATAGTGAGCATGCGGAGTAAAAATGTATCACATTCTTATATTTTTCCATTGTGGAGATCTAGAAATCCCCTTTACATGGAGGTTTAATGATCAGCATAATAATCAGAGAAAGGATGGGGGCGACTCTGAAAATGTTAACTGGACCAGGAACACGTTAAATAGGAGTCAACGGGAACGAGCCGAGTCTGGTACCATAGAGCTGAATCAGATGACAATAATCAGTATCTACAGGGGACTGTTGGTTCTGGTACCAAAGAGCACACTGGGTCAGCGCACAAAACAACACCAACAATGGACACGATCCTACTGAAGGCCCAGAGTAGAAATAAAAGAAATAAAACAATGAATCAAATAAGGTGCAGCAAGTGAAGTCATATACGCATGATATCGGTCACGCACACCCGCAGCGCTGAGGTTGTGTATAGAGAGGAAGACGATGATGCGGATAAGCAGAACATCATCGCAGGGGTCTGCTGCATCCACGGACATGATGTCTGACAACCCATCAAGGACAAATTGATTAAAGAAGTTTTTTTAATGATTTTTCATTGTTTCACAATGGAGGCAGTCATGGAAAAACGCAACATGTCGTCTGTGTCTATGCGCCTGATCCCGATGACGGCACGAAAGCTTGGAAATCTTGGAAGAGCGGACTTTTCTTCCTTTAATGCTTTTCCTCTCTTACATTCAAAAGGTCCATATTCATAAATCTGCATCTTCACAAACATATTGGAAAACGGGCATTATCTCTGCCATATGCTCCATAACCCATCAGAAAGTTTATCTGCTAAAGTGTATTTTGAACGCAGGTAATGTCAAACTTTCTACATTACATTGTAACAAAGTACCGGCTGCCTATAATCGAAGACATTTGGCCAAATATGTTCTTTACCCAATTACAAGTTTAAATCACTTAATTTCATTAACGTAAGCATTTATATCGGCTCACAAGTAGCCTCATTTGCACATAACAATTACCACGCTAATCAAGAATGAATGAATGCAATCTCCTCTCCGCTGCAGCGAGTATTAGGAAAAGCTCGGCGGAACGGTTGGCATTTCTAAGTCGAAATGTCAGAGACTTTCCGGGGAGAGTACGTATAAATTCTACTTTTGTGTCAGAAGAGACGCAGAGAGAGCGGTATGCATTAAACGCTGGCAATAATGGCTATCGCTGCTCGGGGACCTGGGACGTGCGCCGATTTTGAACTAAGAGATGAGAATATGCAGAATTAGAGAGCCAGACATTGCCAATATACTGCGGAGCACCACTCCCACCACTCTCAGCCTACTGATGCCGGATTGGCGTTACATCCAGACTCCAGATTTAAATAAAGTAGGTCAAGGACCTCCCCAAACAAACCGATAATAATGCCTTTTACGTATTAAAATAATCTATATATGGGAAACATGCTTTTTGTTTATATCATGGGAACAGCTATCCCTCCCCATTAAGTTGTATCTCCCCAATTGTTAAGTTGCTGATTGGTCGAGGAAGCCTTTGTAAGGGTCTGGTGGTAGGGGGGGTTGTCGTTATATACCTGTAGAAGCCATGATTTTCTGCTAACTTTTTAAATACGAATTAGAAAATCTATTACTATGTAAGTAATGCAAGCTCATTTGGCTAAAACTTTAAATGCCGCATTCAAATTTCAGAGGGGTTTTCAGATTATTTTAAGTTCCCAGAACAAAAAAATAAACCTTTCGGAGACTAAAAAGCTTTTATTTCTAGTAAAGATACTTATTATAAGACATTGACTTAAATACGGTAAATGTTCCCATTTTATTTTCTTTTATTGTCAGATACCAAGCCGTAGTGAAGAGGTTTATATTAAAGCGGAAGAGAAAATGTAATTGTTTACATTGTCGGAGATTGCGCAATCCATTTGGTCTGTCATAACTTAACACTTACGTGGAAGCCATTCAGTGCAATGCATATCTTTGACCTCGTCCTCTTGAAGCTGTTTGGACAACAATGTCACACAAGGTATGTGACGGATTATTTTGTTGAGGACAATGACATTTGGCCAACAAAAGTCTAAACGGTGGTAACTTTGGAAGTGGTCGGTTCCGTCAGCGGTTCTGAAGATGTTTGGATAAGGATAACATTGGAAGATTGTGTGGATGCCGTAGGGTTGGCGGAGTCGGTGACGTTGCTCGTCTCCACTCTGATGGTGTGAACGGTGGTGTTCACCAAGACCTCGGCCTTTGGGATGGAAGAAGATCTTTCTGAAGCCATTGGAGATGATGATGATGATGTTTCCACGGGAGATGAAGAAGCGGTTTGGGGCAAAGACATGTTGTCCGGTGCAATCACCGTCACAGAATTTTCTTTTTTGGGGAGCCAGAAGGCTGCATACAGAGGTTCTGCAAAATTGCCCTCAAACTGGTGCAGGAGTTTCAAGGTGTCGGTGACGCCGTAAAATGCCACCGTTCCCCCCTGGTAGTTCACATATACGCCCACCCTGGTGTATTTTTCCGTCTTCAGAAGTGTTTCTACGTCGCTATGCCAGGCAGAGAATTCTTTTCCGTTCCATTTCAAGGTCCACGAGAAATCATTCCCGGTGATGTTGCCGTTGCTCTCCGATCCTTTCCTGTCGATACATTTGTAGGTCACCCCAATGTGGATGGCTTCGCCTTTGAACTCCACCTCGAAATAATGCCTGCCCATATAAAAGCTCTCCTCGCTGAGGACCTGACGCCAGTGCTCGAACCTCTCCGGGTGCTCGGGATATTGGTGCTGCCAGGGGGCAGAGTTGGTGACTTTGCGGTTATCCTGTAGCAACCTGAGAAACCGATGAGCGCTGTCTGGATCCAAAGTAACATTGGAGGTATCTAAA
>VKOC01000017.1:37341-60522 GCA_009364415.1 Spea multiplicata
TACACATCCGTTTACACATGTAACACGCCGAACCACGCGTGTTGATGTACAGAACCTCCTCGCTTCCCGGGGGAATTAGCTCTATTAACCATTTCATTTACAAATCAGTAGCAGACATGGGGCCGTGCAGCGAGCGCACTGACCAAAAAGCAGGATTTCACATCAAATCTCATCTTAATATTATATATATTTATATAAAAGATTTTCTGTAATACGCTGCGGAGAAAAGCAGAAGAGGGGTAGATGATATTATACAACTATCCATATCCTGAAACAGAAGCTCACCGGGTCGTGCAGACGAGCGCACGACAATGAAGACATTAATAAAAGAAGCGAAACAAGAAAAACCAGACAGCACAGAAAGCAAAATCTATGAAAAAAACACCCACAAAATAAAAACAGCAAGTCTGGGCCGGCGGCCGGCGTGAGAATGCCGTTTATTTACACGCATTGGCCGTTCTCTGCGCAGAATCCCGCCGACTCCGCAGCTCCGGGTCGTGCCAGACTTGTTACTCGGTTGTCTCCCCAAAGGGAGAGAGGGGCATTAGAGGAAGCGAGAGGGGCAAAGAGGGGGAGAGAGAGGGGCAAAGTGGGTTAGAGAGGGGCATTAGGGGAGTAAGGATGGGTTCATTTATTTGGGGAGCAGAGGGACTGGATGACCTAAGCTGACGGATGGCAGGTACAGAGGTTAAAGTAAATCCTTTGGAAGAATGACTGGTTGTAAAAGTTTCACGGGGTGAATCTGTCGCTGCGGGGTCATACGTCACGGGCAGCAGCTTCTCCGGGGCTCCCGGTCGCTGCTTTCAGCCAGTTCTGGAATACGAGTCTCTCCTGCCGGCTCAGCGGCCGAAACAGCTTTGGGGTTTTTGGGAGTTTGCAGGAGAGCTGGAGTTTCAACTCCCTGAATTCACTGCATTATACAGAACGAAATTCATGGAGCCTGATCCACAAGAAGTGGGTTTCACTTAAATCCACGCGCTGACTTATGCATTATCCAGGGCCAGCTGAGACGATCCTACAGAACCTTTCCTGAGATGACAGCCTTCAGCGTGCATAAAGAATTCAGTGCAAACTCTTAGTGAATAAACTCCTCCATCCTATAAATCCCACCTCGCTGACACAGTATCAACCCGTCCAAGTGGCCATGCGGGGAAACGCTGCGGTCTACTTACATCCAGCAGACCCTCCGTGAGCCGCCGCATCTTCCTCCTCAGCGCCCGGGGCAGCCGGACCATCGCGTCTTTACAAAGAGAGAGCAGCGAATCCCGGCCCCCGGCTGCCATGACACGGAGAACACGACCAGAACGTTTCATTCATAACACAACAAGTACCAAGTCCAGAGTCACCACCACGGGCAAAGGTAAACTGCCTGCGGGGAGCGTAACGGGTCAAAATGCAGCATTTCTGTCAATCATTACACCTCGTACACCGGCTGATCACCTAAACGGCTGGGAAATGGATTAAGGGGTCCAACGTTATCAGTACCAGCCCTCTACGACTATCCTGCAAGGAACGGCCGGATATACATTATAAAGGGCTGACTTACTGATTAAACCATACATCATAAAGGGCCAACAGTACCCCCCGGACTGGTACTTTTCCCCGCACTCGCTGCCCGTACGTGGTGTCCCGGCGTGTTTCTCGCCACGGACCCTCCATTCACCAGCGAGCTGTTTTGAGGGCAAGGACCGGTTCTTGAGTATCAGAGGAGAACGAAGAGGCCAAGGCACGTGCATGGAGACTTCACCGGTTCCGAGACTGAGGAGCAGACGTGTGGCCCCCCTGGGCAGGATTTCTCTAGCACACGGGGGCCGGTATATCCCGATTTGCAGGCTGGATCACCGGCAATCTGCATCAACAAACAGAGGAGACTTTGAGCCTCAGATGAAGACCTCAAACATCACGAGGCCAACTCAACTTTAGCTCTTTTGTTGTTTTTTCCTCCCGTTTGATACAAATAATTCTTGTTTTCTTCTGTAATCCTCGTCGGGTTTAACCGTTCCCCTTAGAGAGAATTATCTCTGAGTCACAGAAACAGCTTTTACAACTTAAAGCCGTTCATTGTTTTCTTGTAAAAGTTAGAAACAACGTCCCGAGGACCAGCGTCCCGGCAACTCACCCGGTGAAATCCGCGCATCCGGTTTATAATCGCTGATGCAACATTGTAACTCACGTCCTCTTTATAATTGTAATTATTGTTTTGTTTTTTCTTTCCTTTTATTACGTTGTGCTCATGAAAACCTGGATCTTGGAGGGCCAGGAAGACCGGATGTCGGGCGACCAGGAAGACCAGATGTCGGGGGCCAGGAAGACCAGATGTCGGGGGCCAGTCTCCTGTGCCCCGGTAAATAAGGCCGCTGGGGTGAAGCGGACACTTTTACTGCCACGTTAAAGGTGCCGAGAGCCCCCTGATAACACAAGAGCTCCCGTCATGACTTTTTATCTCCACATGAGAGCTTGTAACGTCAAATGAGGATTCCACAGGAAAAAATGATAAGAACGGGACTCCATTTTTACTTCTGAGTTTAACTATTTGTGGGTCTTTTAATTGTGCTGGTTGTACCGGTCTGTGTGAGAACAAGGGGATCTAGAAGAGACCCATTGTACAGCGCCACGGAATATGATGGCGCTTTATAAAACAATTAATCAATAAATAAATGAGTAGGAAAGTCCACATATGACGGCAAGAAGACTCTAACTCTTTGACAAAAGCCACATGGCCCTGACAGCTTTTATCTGGCACCCTCGTTAGTTAAACAGACGTGTGATCAGAGGACGCAGGATTACTCTTATCACTCTAAGGCATTACAGAGGTCCAGAAGAATCCCGGATGATTTATTCTCCCGTCTGCTCTCTTCTCCAGGACCTCAATTTACAGAGATCTGGGAACAGACACTTTGCGGAGAGATTTAAAACCTAAACACCCAAACCCTTGAAGTGACTTTTCCATTAAATGTTTTACGTTGGAAGGTCTGACGATGACCCAGCGAACCACCGAAGTCCTCAATCCTTAGAGGCGTCCGCAGCCCCTGGACCCGTGTCCACAGAAACCCCTGATTCCCAAAAGCCCTTTTTTTGGTTCAGAATGTTGCAATTATAACACGCATCAGAATAATTGCCCCCCATTACCAGGCTAAGCCACGCACAGAGAATGTGGCTACCAACAGACTGACTCGGCTACGGGGGATCTGCATAGAATTATGAAATTAGAAAATAGAACCGTTAACTCTTACTCCTGTAATCAAACAACGACGACCCCGGCCCTCGAGATGTTAGGCTCAGAGGGGGCAATCGTAGATAATATCTACTCTAAGCAGACCCCGCGAGTGTCTCAGGACTGCCCCCCGGAATTCTCCCGTGTAACCCCAGACTCCGAAGCGGCTGAGGATAATGAGTGTTGCTGTCCAGTAACCGTTTCCGTCCCCCCACAGCTAATGGTTTTGCAGTAAGTGACAGTAATGGTATTTATCGCATGTTTTCCTCCCGCAAGCAAATGGCGCATGAATGACAGCATTATTCCCAGCCGCGGATAGTTCCTGCCGCTCGGATACATTAAACCCGGACGCACGCTATCATCTCGCTGCTTTATCTGCACAGAAACTTGGCTCGGAGTGAGTGCAATCTGCCGAAGGCCGCGGCTGGGAGCTCGCCAACACGTCCATCATTTCACTAACTAGGTATAACCATGAACACTGACCGCGCATGCACGCTCTCTATCGTCAACTTTGAGCGCGCAGTCTTGGTCTGGTCTTAGATTCAGGAGCCGTCTATCCCATGCATGTTTAATACCCTCACTGTGTTACCCTCTACCGCTTCTGCTGGGAGGCTGTTCCACTTATCTACCACCCTCTCTGTAAAGTAAAACTTTACATTCCATTCCGACCCTCTAGTTTACAGTCTCTTGTATCTTTTCTTCTCTTCTTTTGAAATAAACGCCCCCCTGTCCTTCGTTAAATCCCTTTATGTATTTAATTATTGGTATGATTATTGAACAATATAGCGGCGTCATACTCCACGGCGGTGTTCACGGAGTGAGGGGGCGCTCCGGCGTTCTTCATGCAGAAGATTAGATCTGGTTCATTAGCGGGTCCTGACACTACCTGTCAGCGGGAGAAAACCCGGGGATTCCAGCGCTGAATGAGAAGCCCTCGGACCGAACAATCAGATCCTGTCCGGACAAGCTCGCAACTGCCGCTTCTGTCAACATGACACAATCAGCTTTGTTGGGATAAAGTCGGGGAGTTTCTGCGTGATATTTAACACGGGCAATTTGACAAAATGACTGCTTTTCAGAAATTAGCGGCTGCCAATCTAATGGAGCAAACAGGTGCGGCACTGACCAAAAAACTAAAAGAAACATAAAAGGCTGACTCTTCTATCCACCGATCCAACGGCCTCCACGGCAGGCGGCGGAACGTTCATCGCATCCCAGTGAAGTATTACAGCTAAACAGCGTTTAATCCAAGACAGCAATTGGTTCGTTTCAGATAAAACAAAAAAGGTGAGAGAGACGCCCCCCCCGATACCGGAGACAGTCTGACCCAATGCCAGGGACGAGCCGGTACCGGCACGCAAGGAAACCCTACGATGTGTTCAGGAAATCAGTAAGAAGGACCTACAGGGAGCAGCCATTTTGGGCCCAGCTGCGAGCACTTCCTGTTTGAGGCAAGAAGTATCACGTAAACAGCAGCCCAACAACGCAGAAGCCTTTGAATGGGTTGCCAATTTAAAAAAGAGCTGGCATGTGGCAAGCTGTCTAAATGAAAACATCATTTTAGTTGCGTCCCCTCCTCTGTGACATCATATTAGTTGCGTCTCCTCCTCTGTGACATCATTTTAGTTGCGTCCCCTCCTCTGTGACATCATTGTTAGTTGCGTCACCCTCCTCCTGTGACATCATTTTCTAAACACTAAACAGACTGTTCCGAGTCCCCCCTCCCTGACCAGGGACCAGGACCAAGGCTCAGCACGGCGGTGAATGCCATGGAGCCAATTTGGACGCTTCACGGACGTTCCATTGCGTTTAATTCCTCATTTGAATTCTTGACGAGCCGGCAGCGCAGCGACCGGAAAAGCTTTTCATTTCTGGGTCGGAAACAAAAGACAGAGCCGGCAGACTCCTTCCCTGGAGCAGATCCAAGCCTCGGAGCAGCGAGTCAGACGACGGCAAGCGCCACCGGCATCCGGGAGGATGCGTCTGTCTTGTCTTCCAGCAGATGTGGTATGAAAGCATGCCCGCTTCCGGGCGGCATCGCTCTGCACTTAACCCCTTTTTGGCTCAGAAGCCCCTCTGCACTTCAAGGGTCTCACAACAGATTATTTAAGTAATACAGAAGACTGCTTGCATACATTGTCTGTGGTCCCTGGGGGCATCTGTGGTCCCCAAGTCCCGTGATGCGGTGCCACCCGGAATCCGGAGATGAAAGCGAAGATGTTTCTATCCCAAGCGCTCGATACATTTTAGCCATTACTAGGAGATAATTTGTTGCTCGTATCGTTTAACTTTTGCTCAGAGCTATGAAACAAGGAACACTATGCCGCCCCTTCATGGGTTAACTGCCAATAGCACGGGGTTAATAATACGTCCCCGTGGGCAAAATATTTCAATCAGCTTCCCTACTGCTGTATGTCCAAAGACCCTTCAATCACCAGGAGAGAGCCGGACCCCTAATTACTGTCATTAGGAACTGACCTCTCGCAGACAGCACCCTGCCCCGGGATCAGGGCCACAGTCAGGGCCTGGTGTATGTTTACTGCCTGCCACGAAACCGAAACCAAATGCTGATGATTACATCCCGCAGCGGCCCGAGTGACCCGACTAATTAACCCCAGCTACAAATACAAAGGGGTTATTTACAGGAAGGCATGGGGGGGGTATTTAAACATACAACTTGGCAGGACTATACACAGAGAATAATGCAAGTTAAAACTGCTCAAAGGAGCTTACAATCTAATGGCATCATGTCAGACCCTGTCCAAGGCATAGCCCACGGGGTTTATAATGTTATTTAACTCTGCTCCAATGACAATATTATCTAGTGGGGATATGGGGGGCATCATGGGAGTTGTAGTCACATTCTAACAACAGGAATCTCTGGAACAAAAAGCCTACGGGCATGACGGGTAATCTTGTCTGAGGAGCTTACACTTTAATAGGATAATCCAAATATCGTAGCACACAGCTTTTGGTCTGTTAGTACAATGGCAAGTCCTCAAGCAAAGACCCAAGGAGCTTACCGTCTAGCTGAGAACCCTGACCCAAAAAGCTTGCAGTCTAGTGGTACAAAGGGAGATCGGTTTGTCTGTCAGTTCCCATTTTGTTGGCCCCCTTGAATATATGGATTGTATTAAGCGCTGCGTAGATTGTTGGCGATATAAATAAAAGATAATAATAATAGTTGGCTCTGTGAGAAAGCAGCCTCCGAGCAGAGGTGGCAGAGATTAGCGCGGTTAGGTGAACATTTGGGATCACCGTTGACGGCACACGGATAGGTGAGCCGATTCCCAGGGGGTGGAGGTGCGGACCGATCACGGAGCGCGTCCCCACGAACACCTTCACAATGCTGCGTTAAGACCCGAGTACACAAAGAGCGTTTCCCATCTCATAATTCATCGGCAGGCAGGTCCTGTGTCAGCCAGATAAAGCATGAGTGCTCGCTGGTTCCCACCACGGCCATTTGTCAAACTGGCGGCTCCATTACCTGGAGTGGAGCCATCGGCGGCTTCTCACACTATTGTGTCGTTCCTGCCGTGGGATCGGTTACCTGGGAGGGCGAGCGGCCGGCCCGTCACTCCTACATACGGTAACCGTCTATTGGCGAAGGTCAAGCCAGCGGCAGGGAAAGGGGGTGGACGGCGGGGGGGATTTTGGACACAAGACCTCCAGCTGCTCTCATTTAGCGCCACCCCGCAGAAAATCTGTACACAGCTTGGCGAGACATCCCAGCCACAGAAGACTGGGTACTAAAACTCCCATGATCCCCGGCCACCCCGCGGTCCCATCATAAAGAATCATTTAGGCCACATACTTCTTGGTGGAATGATTCCAAGATCTGCAAGTTACCCAAATCCTCAGAAGGCCCCCCCATGGGTCACAGGAAGCCCCCCAGTGGCTGCGCATGTCCACCGGGGCAACACGTCGAAACAGTAGCAGGATATCAAATAAGTGTTCAAGGGTTGCGTGGGTGAAACGGGTGCACGGAGCAGAGGTGCGAATAAAGCTGTGAGCCGCCTCCTGAGGAAATTAATCATTAAGATAATGTAGAAATTGGCACTTTTGTGGCCTTTTTGCGCCTACGAAGGATTAGAGGAAAGCAAGACTAAAACCGAGGGCAGAGACAGCGTGTCCGCAGCATCGGGGCGAGTAAAGATCAGTCCGAGAACACACCGAGTGCCGCTGCTCCGACACGAGTCCCCGGCGTTAGTGTCCGCTTCCGGCAGAACAAGATGTCTTCAGAAAGGGATGATGGGTGTTAATGTCTACCTCTTCTTTGTGGGACACCCCGTCGCGCCAACGGCTCTAGGTCAGGATGATGGACTCCTCTGACCGTTAATGGGACTATTTCATAAATCGGCTCTTTTTATATCTGGACTGACAAGGAAAGGAAGGAGCTACTGAATATCCCGTGGGCTTCATCGCTTGTGGTTTGACCTTAAATCTTGGTATTTGGGCTTTCTCTAAAGTATAAATTGGAAGGTTTAAGAAAGAACGAGAAAGACGATAGGTCTGTTTTCCCAAGAACCCGGTTCCTTATCTTCCTCTGTAGTCTCTGTTTGCTCTGGCGCCGCACCAAACTTATATCTTGATATGTAACAAATTTCCAGCGTTCTTTCTGCGGAATCGTCGGCTGCGGCTCTCAAAAAAACCAAAGTCCCCGTAGCCGGAGCCTTCATCATATCCCTACATCCAGAAGGGCTTCACATGGGCGCCCTAAATGCAATATTTGTGTTTTGGGGACAAAAGGAACAAAACCTGTTTTATTCTATATAATTTCTTGTTATAACCCCATGGAATCTCCATCTAGAAAAGCGCGCTATCACCAGCCGATAGAACAAAAAGAGCGCAGAGCGCGAGGATTTCCTGATTTATTGAGCTCCAGGAAACAGTAGATCACCGACTGTCACATAATTCTCACCCGACGGAAGAACATGCAGCCCAACAAACGTAACGTCTGACTGTCCCGTCCGTACTTTATATGATAACTCGGGACCCTGTGCGGAAGCCGCGCGTAAATCTCTCAGCGGACGGCCGTTGGTAATACCACGAGCGCTGCGGTCGTTCATCGGCTACATCGTATAAAGAGGATAACGGCGCCGTGTTATCAGACAGCCGGGGATCCGAGCAAATTCCACCCCCGATGCCGTCCCAACTGTAATAACGGATCCAGTAAAGTCTCTGATGAGTTATTTAATCCCTGCAATGGCATTATGAACCCCCCCCCCGGCGCTAATCAAGTAACCCCTTAGGGGGTCGATATGGAAACACGTCCGTTCTATTTCTATCAGGGAAGGGAGGTTTAGGAAGAGAAAGCCGAGATGTTCGGAGAGATTTCCCATAAATACTCCGGTGCCAGCGGCCCCCGAGCTCTGGGGACAGAGTGAGAGTAACCAGGACGCTCTGTAATTAACGTCAAATGCAAAAAATATTATTTTTCTTTCAGTTTTAATTGGGATGTGGTGATTGCATCAACGAGGGACAAAGAAACGAAAAAAACCTCTCAGCCGTGCCCCATAAATCATTTGTAAAGAAAGCCGTGTCTTAATTACTTAAACAAACAAGGCTTCCTGGAGTAGAGAAGTTCTGCGCCCGGCGTGTGCATCATAATTCGCAGCTTTATACGCGGCGCTGTGCGGTAAATTACTTTGCGCACCAATGAAACGCAGCGGCTCACCTTGGCGCGGAAGCCATTTTTCAGGGTGCGCAACGTCCTTCTGCGTCATTTATTGTTTTATATTCTTATTAACAGACCCTGTTGCTGCTTTTTCCTGTCGCTCTAATGCCTTGAGCCTTTGTGATGTCATCGCTGCGTAGCACACATGTGATGTCATGTGTAATTTTATGACACCTTTGAGCACAGCGAGACTTTTTAGCGCTTTTTTATTATTGTTTAGAACAAGACTAACGTGTTTTATGCACAAGAAGAGAAATAGAAAGAGATTTACGGTAATAGTGACTATTTTATGGGGGGTTAACAGCGGTACGCGCCGACTACCGGTTCTGCTCCGCTTCTCCGGAATAACCCAGCCCTGGAAAGGCGCAGGCGCGGCGTCTGGAACACAGGCTCTGTTTTATTGAAACTCTGCAGAAATGTCACTTTCTGAACACTGCCCCGTTTGTCAGGGCGTTTTGTTAGCCACCGCGGGGCTTTATGAAGTATTTTGACTGGGGCTCGCTTTGCGACCCCTGATAAAAGAGCTGTTGTTTCAAACTTTTCTTTCCCAGGGTTAACAAAATAATAATTATACACGGAAAATGAGTCGTGATTCATGATGTATCCGCACAGATATCATATCCCGGCTCGCTGCAGCAGAAGCGATGATGGGGCGCAGGCACTCCTGAGCGTGGTTTCCCTGTGAGATCCGGGTGGTTGCCGTGTGGTTACCGGGATGCTTTACCCTCTCAATCAGTCAGGATAATGTAATTCCTCTGTGACATATAACAAAAAAAGGGGATTTGAACCTCGTGGGTATCCTTAATGTCGGCAAAAGATTTTTTGTATCCCTTTAAGTAGGATTTCCCGGCTGTGTGTCGGAAGCCGATGACCTCGAGCTCAGGTATCCCTTGTTTGGGTTACTCAGTGAGTCGGGGCGCGCGTTTCACTACGAGGAATATGTCTTATGACTCTTTACTGACCTTTTAAAGACAAGTGAGCAGCAGGGCCAAAAAAAAGGGGGATGAGATGCATCCATCGTACGGCCTGCTCGGCGATTATTAACTACAATATTGTCTCCGGGAAGAACCCAAGAAACAACGCAGGGTATCCGGAAAACGCCATTCTTCATCGCAGCTATTGTGAAAACTCACTGGAGGTTGGAAATTCTGAAAGGCAAAGCCGCCCCAAACTTGCTTTAACTTCCACTAATTGGCAAAGTTCTAGACAACTGTGATTGTCCTGGGACAGTGAAGCGATCCACGGAATCTGGACAGAGGGATGAACGGACGGATGGATGGACGGCTGCGAGGGCAGATAAACCCGGAGGCTCTATCTTCAGGATGTCCTGCGCAGGTCTACCCCAAACCCTGGCGTGGGTCAAACAGCAAAGTCTTCCCTCGCCCCGCGTTACAGGGATCTTCTTCTGCTCAAGAAAAGCTTTAACATTTAGGAAAAGCCGAGACGGTTACTTTGTAGCCGCTGATTTCTGCCACAACAATGTTACAAAGTGAAATGAAGAGCTCCTGACGAGCATAAAAGCAACAAGTTTGTCCGTCACAGGCATCCTGAGAACTCTGAAGGTTCTAGCTCTAGAACTCCGAGAGCTTTCAGCGGGTTTACTTCTTCTTACCGCTTAAAACCAAGCACGTTAATTACAGGCTTACCGGGATTTTAATTTGAAGAAATATTTGAATTGGCGGCACATATGACCCACACAGCCCACCCTGTGGAATTAATGTTCTTTCCGCAGGACGTCCCGCGGCGACAAGTGACAGAAATTGCATACCACACCAAGAGCGCTTTAATGAGTGCGCCTCAGAAGTGCAGTGCCAAGTATATAACTGGCTGCAGACGCGTTTCTCTTAATGTATTCGTCACAAACAGCCGGATATTGCATGTGTTATGAAACTCGCTGGCTCATCCCGGAGAATGGTATCGGGGGGCAGACGGGGTGTCACACAAACCCTCCAGCTCATGCCGACGAGACATTCTCATCTAAAGTGTGCGAGTAACGCGTTTGCAGTCGTACTTGGGGAGTTTATCAAGTATTTCCAATAACAATTCAGCCACCCAATAAAGGTGTTTCATACAGCAATAATATGGTTTATTAGCAGGTAACCAGAAGGGATGTCCCAGTGGCCTCCATTAGAGAAGCGGCTGCTTGGGGCTCCATCTTCCATCCATAGACTAGGAGATTCCTGGACGCTGGGGATTTAGAAGGGGCTGTCGTCTTCTTTAGGGCTTGCTGCGGAAGGGACCGATCCATAATCACGTCGCTGTCATGGGTCGCCGGCCCTGGAAGGGACCGAACGCCTCACTGACATCCCGGAACGGGAGATTCTGTCTGCGTGTAGCCGCTATGGAACCAAAAACCAACCTGAAACTTTGACGCCTCAGACGTAACCTCCTTTCTTCCTGTTTCGTGAACATACTTCCTATACAAATGTCTGGGCTTTAGGGCAAAAAAAAAAAAAACCATAACAATTTTCTAGAGAAAACGTGTGAATTAAATCGCAGGTGTCTTCTCTCCACCACTTTATCTGTTGAACAAACTCACTTCTTCTGATTGGTAAACAATACGCTGGTTCATGGTCCTTCCGGGTGGTGAAGAGATACGAGATACATGTGCAGAGTTCCTGTGGTCTTCATTCAACACGGGCCAGCCCAGGGCTCATGCAACTAGCCCACAGAATCCCAATGGGTGCCAGCGTTCACCAGGCTGTTTCCAATGGCCGGTGCTCCACAAGGTCTGAAGCGCTGAGCGCTAAGTGTCGAGGAAGGCAGATCAGAAAGGGAGGAGGTTATTGAGACACCCAAGAAGAATGGAGGGTGAAACATTGTTACATTTTGTCCGGTGGCCGATTAGAGGTATAGGAGAAAGTAAAATGGAGGAAACCAGCGAACCCAGACACAGGGGCGCCCCAGAGCCTTTTATGTGCAGGAACACCAAGAGAAATGCGCTCCAGACACATAGACATACAACCATTCCCCCTTACCCCCTGCCAAGTGGATTTGAAATGGGGTAATTCCACTCCTGTGCCCTCATCTTGCCCCCATCTACAGGTATCTGGAGGGAAGCCATTTGCGTGCATGTCCTCTCGGCTTGCTCCGTCCGCGTGAGAAGAGAAGACGGCCGGGAAGGATCATGGATGATGACTGCGGCAGTAGAGGGGCCATGTCCGCATGGAGCGCCCCGTGCCTCCCCCCTTCCGCAGGGACGCACAGAGGTGGCGGTGACAGATTTTACCGACATACACAGGAAGCTTTCGTCCGCAGATCTGCAGTCATAATAACTCCGGTTATCTCCTGTTTATCACCTGCTTTCACTTTCAGCGCATCAGGCCAGGGTACAAGCCTCTCAGATCCGGCGGGTCGCTGCACATCTGCACCTGGCACCGGCGGCCTGGCAAAGCTCCCCGTTCAACAACAGGAAGGGAAGCGGTTCAAACCAAGCCTGGGGGGGTCAGGAAGCACGTGCGGGACGGCCCAATCCCCGGATCGTACCCGCCGAACTCCTGCCGTCACCGGGCCAAGCTTTTGCCCCGGCGTAATTCCACTTTCAGAAATCGTGCGTAGTCATGGTTACGGTCTGGCAGCGTGGTGCCTCAGGTTTAAACATTTTCATAGCTTTAGCCGAACTGATTTCATGAAACACCATTTCCCGTATCAGCATTATGAAAGCGCAGCAGTTTTTGCCCCCTCCTCAAATGTTTCCCCAAACGTGATAAATTTCTACTTCTTTATAAAGGGAATTGCGTAATGTATTTTTAAACCGGTTAGTAATTTCTTGGGGGAACTGAGAGGGGCATTTAACCCCTCCAGTGCCGGGCCCGTTATCGAAAGGGTTAACTCCTCAAGTTCCGGACAGGCACTGAAGGGGTTAACCTGTGCCCGCCACAGCCTTTGATCACCACTTGGCTGCTGCCTCTAACTTCATTAATTTATTAATTAATAATAAATATGAATATCTATTAATAGCAGGGGCTGAGAGCACATGTTAACCTCTCAAGTGCCGGGTCGGAATGCAAGGTGTTTAATGACATTTTTGACCTATTTAAAGTTATAAAACCTCATATTAACACACAATCCTAGTGTGTTTTGGTTTTTTTTTCCTTCTCGTTACCGGTGGTAAATTCCACCCAAATCCAAGATTACTGGATATATTTACCCTGACAGTAGCTTCGTAATACATACAATTCAGTAAAAAAAGTATCTACCACCTACTGCCGACTTCAAAGGATTTCCAGCCATTGGGACTGGTTTATACTGGATGTGACCCGGGAATAACCAGTACTGTGATCGAGGGGTCCGAATGGTTTTTAACGGCGAGAGATGGAATGTTCCTCGGTTTCTGCGGTTGATGCTATAGAGAGACATTGTAGCCCAGCTCTCCGGCTGAGCTGGTTAACTCCTTCCAAGCATCTGGATTTCATATGTGGGTTTTGATTATCCGTTGAAATAATACGTGCACTCGGGGAAATAAATGCCCTTTGTGTTTAAAACGGCCTTTAAATGAAAAGTTCTGTGCACCGCAATGAATGTGGAAAATCTGGAGCGAGAGGGGTTTATTATTTTTAACGCGAGATTAGATTAACGAGCAGGAGGCACGCGGAGCACAATGCGGCTTTCTCTGTTACGCTTCCCCGATATGGCAGTCATCTGCGAGCGCTTCCAATGAATTCGGCTACTAAAGGCCCCCGCGGTTTCCAAGGGTTTAGCGGCCTTTGAGGTGTACAGAGAATTTTAATAGTCACTTAACCTGCCTCTGAACGCGATGGATAGAGAGGCGGCACCGGGATCCTTTAACCATCTTTAGGATGGGATGCAGGAACCACCCCACCCTGACGAAGCCCATGAATGGCCAAAACGCACACGGCCGTTCAAAAGTTTGGGGTCACTTGGGTGTTTTCATGGAAAACCATCAATTAGCCTTTTAAACCTAAACTTGAATCAGCAAACATAACGTGCCATTGGAACCAAGGAGGATGGGAGTGATAAGGGCCATTGGAACAAGTTGGAAGTGATAAAGGGGCATTGGGACACAGGAGTGAGGGAGTGATAAAGGGCCATTGGAACCAAGGAGTGATGGGAGTGATAAAGGGGCATTGGGACACAGGAGTGATGACCGTCTTCTCCATAACGGCACAAGGGCAGAGGAAAATTCCTTTACATCTACGGGGACCGGGAATTAAATCTCACCCCACGTCCCACCAGCGCTTGTCCTACCCATTAATCTTATTTATTCTGTACAGACTGAAGGAAGAAAGACAGCTGTCCGCTCCAGGGCCATTAAAGCAGCTTCGACTGAGACGAGACGCAGAAGATGTGGTAACAGCGAAACAACAGAAGCGCCGGAGGTTTAAGAGCGTCTCAAAAAATCATTACAAAAACCTACAAACCTCAAAACAAACATTAAAAAAGGAAGTATAACTGGAATGGTGACTGTCCAAGCGGCACGCGATAGAGCCGGCGACCGCCGTGTCTTATGGTGGAGCCGGCAGATCTGGGTGCTGCCGGCAGATCTGGGGGCTGCCTGGTATTATTTCGGTTTACGAGGACCAGATGGGTATTGAGATCATTTTGACCCTTACGGGCCGACTCGAAACATTTCTACCCCCTTTCTTCTGGTAACAAACCAGTGGGACTTTCCTTTTTTGACAGATTTGCCCATTAAGAAACCGCACGGAGGGCCTCAAGTTCCTCTTTTATATCAAAAAAGCAGCTAAAAAATATTTCCCGTTGGGTGAAAAAAAGGGAAGTTTAGGGCAGGTCCACTTGCAATTTGTTTGGTTCTGCTTGTCACGCAGATCATGGAGAGAAACCGAGGACGTGAACTTTAAATAGGGCACGGGGCGGCCCAAAACACGTGCCGGGGGTGGGATATACGACACACCACGTATAACATCGGCCACCAAAGTCACAGCCACCCTCCGAGAGGAGCCCGTAGCGGCCGACCACCGGCGCGTTTTTCCACAGTTACAAAGCGTTACATTCACCGGGGAATCAGGATTTTATATTAATAAAAGAGCAAACCGTAAGATGGCGCCTACCTCTGTCCAACAGGGTCATTGGTTGGCTCTTCACCAATAGACTTGGACTCTCACTTCGGCAGTCTGACGGTCCGACGACCCAACAAGGCCAATGTTTTAAGCCACTGCCTACATATTTCCACATACTGGCGAGCGCTTATAGGTACCCTTGTTGGGTTGCTGGGCCCCGGCAGTGAAAGGGCCAAATATTATTTATTCCATTAGCTGTTGCTTTAAAGTTAGAATTATAAGGGGAAACGGCACAGTGACATCTGAAAACCATTAACGTGCAATAAAAATCAGAGTCTCTGAGAGAGAACACAATATATTACACATAAGTCGGCGTAACGAAGTCAGCGAACAAAATTCAATAAAAAAAAAAATCAATAAAAAAAAGAGCTTTGATATACCCAGCGTGATGCGAGGAGGACGCGGCCAAAGGTGGCCATCGCTTTTCACTATGGATTTTTGGATTTGGCCTCTATAATAGAGATCACGCTGTCCCAGCGGAGAACTCGTGCCCCCAGGAGACATACAGATGTTAACACTAAACGAGACCGTGGAGGGGCCACATCAGCCACGTCTAAAGCAGTTTGTGTTTAAAGAGTGAAACAAATTGATCACAATTAGTAACTCCTAATTTCAGTTAAGCTTCGGCCAGTCTCGGCCCCGCTGATTAAAGCCATTACTCTCTGACTTTTCGGCTGACCCCCCCCAGACCTTACAAGTCAGGTGGTAACATCTGGTCAGCGGGGACCTCCCTAATTTGTATCATTAGTAAGAGACCACCCAAAATCCACTAAGAGAGAGGAGAGCCCCTGGAAGAGCCAGGCTGTAGGACATGGGGGGGGATTGTTATTTAAGTCAATACTAGAGGTTTTAGTCTACAGGAGGCGCAGGAAAATGTTTTCTTGATGGCTCCGCCGGACACAATGAAGCTGAAAGCTGATGGGGCAATTTACTGAACACTTGACTTTCCTGTCTTGAAGACTTCTAATTGGGTTGAAGAAAAAAAGGGTCTATTCATTGACGTTAACAAAGCGCAGAAAGTGCACAAAGCCTTAAGTCACTACCCCACAGGGCCGCGATGAGGAACGACTTCAATGCCGATACAGTTTGGGGTGTGGATCCCCCAAGTCAGCAGAAATGACGTGATACGAGGCGCTACGGTCACTGAATGCCCCCCGGCGGGCGGATGCGGAGTGTGACGGGGGTCTCACTATATTCCCGCGTTCCAGCAGAGCTGACATGGGAGAAGGTGCCAGGACACAAATATTTTACCCAACTTGCTGATTCCAAAGTTTTTTTTTAATAAAATAAAAACAGAAACGCGTTCACTACGAGCGCCGTGGATCGATTCCATAGTCAGTAAGTCAGTGTTTCACGAGCCTGCGAAGAGCAAAGAAGGGGTTAACCCCACGGCACTAAAAAGGCAGGAGGAGAAGCACAAAAGTGACATTGTGAGGCTGCTCGGTGTGGCGGCTCCCCGGCCACCCGGCCGCACTCGCCGGAAGCACTTACTGCCTTTAGCTGCAGCCGGCCCACGTGCACCAGAGCCCGCCGGCCGACCACAGAGCCGCCTCTGTTCCCCGCGTAATTATCAACATCTGCTGAGCAGAGATCAGATGGGTTGCAGCTAAACCAAATATACAGAGACCCCGGCCCTTGTGGTCTCAGGAAGGAACCCTTCAAATCAGACAGAGACGTGGATCCCCGGGGACGGCGTGCAGAGAGGATCGTCCAAAACAAACTGAAATGTTACTGTAAATATCTGCCAGTCCGGGGATTATTTTTAGGTTTGGTTTTGTTGTTTTTTTGCATTGAAAATAATTTTTCTGAACTTCTGAATACAAAACTCATTCCAAGTTGATTAAGCGGCCTTTCGAACAGTCCGCTGATATCCAGAACGCGGCCGGTTTCTCGCAGAACTTGGAATATATACACGGACGGCTTATAGAGGCTCGATAAAGGACTCAGCGAGTTGGAAATATCACTGATACAAACAAATCGTGATGAAACAAAATCGTTCTAATCCTGCAGAGAAGCGCAGAGTTTCTAAAATGTGGCAGATAAATAAAAAAAATAAAAAGTAATGATAAAAAAATAACAATAATAATAAATAATAATAATAATAAAAGGTTTTCCCAAACAGGGGACTACTGCCTAGGTCCGAGCCTTTCTTTTTCCAGACGCTATTGTTTGTTTCCTAATCTGTGAGATAGAATTGTGTGCTGTGGGTTTAAGATTAACGGGCGATATCACCCATCAAACATGTGTAGATATTTGCAGGTCAGGCAGCGCAGACCTCGGTATTGGGGTCAGAACGGGGGATCGATTTCGCGAATGATAAAGTCACTTAATGACTAACAGAAGAGTTTCTCCATAAACCATTAGCAGTCATTTTAATGCGAATTACAGGCTGGGAAGCATCCGGGCACGCGAAGCGATAGGAACGAGAAGCAAAATATTCTAAACACTCAACGATAAAACCATCACATCACACGGCAAAGTAATAGCAACAAAACAACGACGCAGAGCGAGCCGACCGTTCAGCCAGCAGGAGACCTTCGTCAGTGATAGCCGGTACAGACTGTACAGAATATATTAGAATATATAGACTCGGGAAGCTCCCTGGCGGTTTGGGTGACTCTGAGACAGGAGTGTAAACCCCGAGACTCCAGGACACAGACTGGAGTGTAAACCCCGAGACTTAGACTGGAGTGTAAACCTCAAGACTCAGGGACACAGACTGGAGTGTAAACCACGAGACTCCGGGACACAGACTGGAGTGTAAACCTCGAGACTCTGGGACACAGACTGGAGTGTAAACCACGAGACTCCGTGACACAGACAGGGGACTCCACAGTGCCAACCACAGCATGAACCCTGAGACTCAGGGGCACCGACTGGAGTGTTAACTCAGAGACTCCAGCTGCTGCACAAATCCGGAGAGTCCACGGTGCCAACCACAGCATAAACCCCGTTACTCTGTGCGACCAACTAAAGTATAAACCCTGAGACACCGAGGCAACCTGTTGACCCCTAGGTACGTGCAGGTAACAGACTGTGGTTCACGTCAGTACTTCTAACAAACTTCTGAAAAGCCCAGGAGAATGATTCACAGCTTCCACCAACCCAAGAATTGCAAAAACAAAATGTCACGTGGCTCCCCCCAGCCCTGGCAACAGCGAGCCAGCCACGAAAATATGAGTAAGAGAAATATTATTTACTGTGGTCAGCGAGCAGCTGGGGAGGGAGTACGTAGAGAGAGAGAGACCGCTCGGAGAGAGAGAGACCGCTCGGAGAGAGAGAGACCGCTCGGAGAAGAGAGAAGACCGTGTGAGTATAGCAGGAGTATATAGCGCGAGTTTCCCTTGTCTCGTCGAGAGTGTTAAAGAGGCATGAGAAGACCACTTCGGCGAGACACTTATTGTCAGAGAGAACCGCCCCACACCACGCCACTGTAGGTCGAGGGGACTGCACGGGAGATGGAGGAGAGAGTGGTCTCGGAGGAGAGAGACCGCTCGGAGACGGCGACTCTGGAGCAACATTACTGGCCAACAGAGTTAGCCTAAACCTTTCTCGCCAATCTGTACAATCCCAGGTGAAGTGGGGATGAAGCTCCGCATATCACATTGATGCCGAATCCAAAATCACAGAGCTTCCCTCTAAACTATTCAAGTGTTTCGTAAAAAGAACTACTTTTTTTTTTGTAAAACCACGGGTTTTGTTGTGAAAGTTTAATACTCTCGCCCCACGACGTTGGCCACACGGAGCTGAGGTTATACAAAATACCGAAGGCCGCCCCAGATGCAAACCATTTCCTTCTCTTTTAGGTGACAATCATTCTTTAGAGCGGAACATTCCAAATGAACGATCCGGATTCCGAGCCACACACAAGCCCAGCGTTAAAGCGTTTCCCAGCAGACGAGGCCCGTGCTCCCGCGTGATAACCAAATTCCCTATAACCAGCGGGCCGGCGGCATTAACGTTACACAATGAAACGTGTCAAGCTTTTGCTGACATCATCAGTTGGGTTATGACGTCTGAAGCCGTAATTCTCCAAGGAGATCACACTTGTTCTTGTAACTTTTAGGGGCTGGGATGGAAAGCGGACGGCCCTGAAGCTTTATGGAAATCCCTGCTTGAGAGCAGTTAGGTCACTCTGTGCGGGGCAGGTTTTGGGACGACCCGTATACAACCCGGAGAGCCTAACGTTAGAACGAGACTCTGCCAATACAGCATTAACCCTTTCAGAGAGAGGCTCTCGGGATTCTACGCAGGTGTCGGGGAGACTCCTTTTTGGTTTCATGGATTCTTTGTGAGAAGCTCTCGTTAAAGAACATTTCACACATTTCCCTGAGTGAGATAAAAAGCTCCGCGCCTCATTTGTTCTGAAGAGCCGCTGTATCTGTTTGTTCAGTAGGATGTTCTAAGAGTGTCCGGACCACGGATGACTGCTTGGGACGCATGGATTACTACGGATCCTTACTTTCTGGCTTCCTCTTCTTTTGGTGAGACGTGAAGCACACCGAGACGCGTTGTTTAAGCTCCAAGCCCCCGGCCACCTGTCCCCCCCGGCTGCGATCAGAAAGCCGAGACACTTCCCTGTGCGCAGCTCGGCCGCGTACCCGATAACGCGCGTTACATTGTACCTTTCCAGCGCTCCCTCTCCATAATCGCTAACAATGAGACGTTAAAACAATAATGAATGCCGCCGAGATAACGTACTACAAATCGGTTCTTAATGAATAGGCGACGTGTACTTAACAACGTGACAATCTAGATAAGAAAGCGCGGGGTAAATATTTCCCAGGTTCTGTAAACCGGCCGCAGAACCGCGACGGGACAAAGAGAGCTTAATGAGAGATCCGGGATCCGCGACATAAACCTGACGGAGGTACTTTACACGCACTCAGCCCGGCTGCTCCGAGTACACGTGAAGCCGACACGGTCAGCATTTCAAACGTTCTGTGTGTTTGGCCCCGCAACGCGATGTATGAACCGCCACACAATACTGCAGTGTGCCGCTCCGGATAACCGGCCGGGCGACGAGCTCCGCCGCTCAGCAGAGCTGGTTTCTGGAGGTCGCTGTTCCGTGACCTTGCATAGTTCTGCACCGAAGCCAATTAGGCCGGGCCACTCGTTGCGGGTATTCTGCTTTACAGATGCGGACAAGTCAGTTCCCATTATCTCCTAAGTGCCTCTATAATCCGGGATTATGGTCCGCCAGACCGCTCGAGGCTGCTTTCAAAACCTGCTGAGTTGGTGTTTTCTTTTTTTTTTTTCCCTGAACTCGACTAATTTGTTATTTTTTTGTAAAAAAAAAAAGCTGAAGTTTTAATTCCAGTCTGATGAAAACAGGACACGACTTAACTAAACACAGCGTTTGTTTTAAAGTAAAAAGAGATGTTTTGGGTTTCCATCAACGCCAATGGATTCCTCTTACTATAAACTTGCTTTAATTCTGCGGCAGCGGAACGATGTAACGCCGAGGCTCTCGTTATTTTATTATTTCGTACAAGAAACCCGATCTCTGGAGAAAAGATTTGCATAATAACGGGAATTCCGGTAATTCTAGAGTTTGGGCTGAAGCGCAAACATTTCATTGAAACGATCGATGATCCATGGCATCACCCACCAGCCCCTGGTTTTGACCCTATGAACCGGATGTTTTGGGGGGTAACTCTTCCTTAACCTCAGCCGACATCATGCCCGTGTTACCCCCGATCACATACTGTCTGCCGGGATTAGAGAACGGGAGCCTCCGACACATCGGAAACATTTAAAGCTCCTAATCCCGGAGTTACCGGAGTTTTTCATTTCCGCGTTCTAATGCCTCTCCGGGTCGCCGAGTCGGACGAATAAACCTTTTCTTCGGAGATGATTTATGGAGTAGTTGTGACGGGCGCTCCGCAGGCTGCAGCGCTTTATCGCGGGGATCCGTTTCTAAGCGGTCTCCCTCACACACAAAGCCGGAGTTAAAGGATAGGAAGAGCTTACTTTAGAAGCCAATTCAAACCAAATGTCCCCAAAAATGAAAGAAAAGAGCCTTATAAACATGGCTTTTCAGTACAAGAATAAAGGATTGTAAAGAATGACCTATATTATTGCGCAGGGATCAGCCGTCTGGCTTGCGTGGCAAACGCTGCGTATTCCCTCCCTAGGAGATAAAGGACCCCATTGTGATGGGGAAGTTCCACTACTTTCCGAAACGGCCCATTTTTTAATGATAATTACGGTGCATTTTGAGAAGGTTTGCGGCAGACACTTTTACCCCCCCCTGCGATCCGCAGAAGACCCTCAGATACACCTTGTGGCTCCCCTTCTTACAGAGCACAATAACCAAAGGTAATGACGCGGGGGGAGCGCGGCCCCTCATTTTGGTTAATGTACTATACAGGACGCTGGTCATTTTCACATACGGGTTTAAGACGGACAGCAGCATGTGTTAAGACGCGCATGTTTTCACATCAGGATCAAGAGGGAAAAGACTTCCACCCAGCAGCTTCAAAGGCCAAAGCTCCGAGCGCTTGCACCTGTCTGTAACCTGTAACGCTTAATCCGGGGGGATCGGAGACCCCTGTTAACTGCTAAGCCAGGAAGGTAGGGTTGCACAGAGTAGGTTATAACGCGAGCGGCGACGGAATCTCTTAAGATGACTTTTCACATGAAAACCAAGCAGCGGACCACAGAAAGAAACATATTTTATGATGTGAGGCTAACAGAATACACGTGCGAAAAAACGTGGACTTTACAAGAATATCAGGCGGTCCGAGAGGACGGCAGAAATTCATTTTATTAGCAGCTCGGACATTATACAATTATAAACGATTCAGCAATTTCAGTAAAATATTTCCCGACAGTAATAAAAAGCTGTTATATTAACCCATTGTTACCTGTGTGACGAGCTGATCCGGTGTCAGGCCGTTAATCCATCGGGTGTAGCGTTCCGTGGCCCCCGCTGGCTCTCTCACCACCCGACAACCAATAATCTGCCAGAAGGATAGAAAACGGTATTATTTCCCAATAAGCAACAATCTTTATTCATACAAACGTATCATTATGTATTAGGCTGCGTTACCCAGCGGTGCCACCGAGTCCCCGGATGATTTTAATCAATCGTTTATTTCTTGAGTGTCAGATGACCAGAATTCATTATCTTGCTTAATTATAATTAAGTGCTGGTATAAGAGAGGGTCTGAACGAGGAGAGAGGGGCAGCGGCCAGCTGTGCAGGAAGGGAGACGCAGAGGAATCCGAGAGGTAACCAAAACATCGAGATAAGGAGACATCCCCGCGCAGGCACATCCGAGCCTTTCCAAACACACTAATGAACAGCTGCTGATTTGGGGGGATTATTAGGATCAGGATACCCCACGGCCTCCTTCGCAGCCCGGTAGCTAAAGGGTTAATCGTTCTGTTGTGTATACATGGATTTAGAATTGGAAAGTTGGAAAAACAGAAGAGTTTAGTCGTTAAAAAAAAACGTAGTTTTGGTCTTTTATGGATGAGCTTACTGTCTGGGGCGATTCTGAAACAAAAGGCTATTTAATGCAAAAGCAGCAGGGGTGCGCGGTACAAAACACGTGATCCGTGTAGTGCGATGATTAAACCTTTAGAAGTATTCTGTGGAATATATACTGGATCGTCTACGAAGCTCGAGGACTGGAAGCCCGCGGCCTGAGTAGACGTAAAAAGCCGTGCGGCGGCCCAAAGGATCCGAGGAAGCGGCCCACGGGATCTCCAGTAATCTGGCATGCAGGCCGGGTACTCCGAACCTCCGTACTCTGCCTGCTGGACGCCCCACAGACTTTCCCAATCCCATCCATCACAAACGGTTTCCTTGGAACAGACAGCGAGAGAATGAACGCCGTCAGTCAGCAGAACAATCGCTGCCGGCGCCATAATACCCCTGCCAGTCCCACGGGGGTAGTGCCAGCAGCCGCCTCGGGAGCGGAATGCTAAACGCGCGTTACACGGAACGGCCCGACCGCCTCCGGAAGGACAGAGACCAAGGGGCGGAAAAAGCCCTGAAACTGCTCATCGGAGCAGAAACAACCAGAAAATACGCATCTGCCAGTTTGTAGCCACTAAAGCTGACGGCGAATGCAAGCTCTTTGGGCTAGGATGCAACCGGACACAGAATGTGTAACGCAGGCTGACGGTGCACGGCGTGCCGCCGCAAACATGCACACGCGATCACACATACAAAGGCGGCACGCAGAAACAGGTGACACCCCGCCAACGTACAGAACATCTTGGGCAAGATTTCTGAGT
>VKOC01000017.1:65150-95484 GCA_009364415.1 Spea multiplicata
ATTACTGTATACAGTGCGGGGGTTACATTACTGTATACAGCGCTGGGGGTTATATTACTGTATACAGCGCTGGGGGGTTATATTACTGTATACAGCGCGGGACTTGCCCGTTAAAGGTGCCGAGTTGCCCCCCCTGTGCAGGCTGTAAAGCTCGTGGGAGTCGCTCTCCGCCCCGGAAAGCTTATCCACCTGCTAAGCTGTGAGCGTCGGACGGCAGCTTGCAGTCACCACTAGCTGTAGCCCGGAGGCATTAATACGCACCTGCTGGATTCCACCTCCCAACCCGAGAGCCGCCTTCCAACAGAGCTGTCCCGATGCCAGCGCCTCTCGCCTTCCCCGCATCTCTTACGACATGGGGGGGGAATATAATTTCAGTGATCGGGAAAACTTTAGAAGTTGACATTTTGTGCAGACAAATCTCTCTTTTTGCCCGGTTGTGGAGCTTTCGATTAACCCCCCGAGTACCAGAACATAAAGCAGAGAAACCAATTACACAGACAGACAAAACGATACAAAATACTAAAACAATACGAGCGGTCAGAGCGCTGCCTGCCGGCGAGTATTATATCTCCTGCATTTCGCTGCCTGCCGGCGAGTATTATATCCGCGAGCGCTGCCCATGCCGGCCGAAGATTATATCGAGCGCTGCATGCTTGCGAAGATATTATATCCGAGCCGCTGCCATGCCTGGCGAGTATTATCTCCGCATTTCGCTGCCTGCCGACGCGAGTATTATATCTCCGCCATTTACGCTGCTTTGCCGGCGCCGGAAGTATTATATCTCTGCATTTCTCCTGCATTTCGCTGCCTGCCGGCGAGTATTATATCTCCTGCATTTCACTGCCTGCCGGCGAGTATTACATCTCCTGCATTACGCTGCCTGCCGGCGAGTATTACATCTCCTGCATTTCGCTGCCTGCCAGGGAGTATTACATCTCCTGCATTTCGCTGCCTGCCGGCGAGTATTATATCTCCTGCATTTCGCTGCCTGCCGGCGAGTATTATATCTCCTGCATTTCACTGCCTGCCGGCGAGTATTACATCTCCTGCATTACGCTGCCTGCCGGCGAGTATTACATCTCCTGCATTTCGCTGCCTGCCAGGGAGTATTACATCTCCTGCATTTCGCTGCCTGCCGGCGAGTATTATATCTCCTGCATTTCGCTGCCTGCCGGCGAGTATTATATCTCCTGCATTTCGCTGCCTGCCGGCGAGTATTATATCTCCAGTAAATTTATCATTTACAATCCCACTAATAAACTGCCTGTTTGAGAGAAACGTGCGACGCGCATCGCTGTATATAAAGGGATTTGGCCAACAGGTTCATTTTAACGAGCGCCGGCCGCGGCCCCTGCCGAGTCATACGCGCCCCCCCCCCCGGGTGTGTTCCGGCCCAGGAGTTCAGCCTTTTCAAAAACCTCCCATTAACAACTTTTAATTAAAGCAATTATCAATTTCTTCACCCAGCCGGGTAATGACATTAAGCTGTTGGATCTAACGACGCCTCTGGGGAGCTTGCCGAGGACCTCCGTCATTTAATAGATAAGGAGAAGCACTGGATACATTTTCAATAATTTCAGAAATCCGTCTTCCGGAATGTTCTGGGGTTTGGTTTTAGATGAACGGATAAGCCCTTGGCCGGGGTCACAGTATGAAGGGGACAGGGGTTTCCACAGCTGCAGTAAGAGGGGCTGCACATTGAGGTGAGCTACCAGGGTGCGTGTTCATTTAGTGACATTAATTTACTGAAAGGGTTGTAGATAAGTGGAACAGCCTCCCAGCAGAAGTGGTAGAGGGTAATACAGTGAGGGTATTAAACATGCATGGGATAGACATACGGCTCCTGAATCTAAGACGAGACCAACTAAGACTAAGGTTTCAGTCTTTACAGCAGGAGAAACGGGGAGATTAGAAGAGGGCCGACGGGGGCCGATCTACCGGCTGGTTTCTATTGAGCCCTAGCTGTGCCCGTAGCTTCTTGAGTCAGTCTGTCCCTGGATTGTGATATCGGTGGAAATAAATATCAGTAGAAAACATTTTTTCACAATCCTTGCACAACGATATCGCTGCTCTGTCATCATTTAATATCACGTTATACAATATATCCTTCCAGACATGGCAGGGACAAACAGCGGGTGAGGGAGGGTCGGCACAGACTTTCTATGAGGCTTTGTGCCCCACTGCGGGGTATCTGAAGAAGAATGGCTTTTATTTACCCCGGTTAGTTTATAAAGCTGTTTCTATACACATTATCGGGGTTTTAGGGCTGTAGATCCCTGCGATCCCCTCATACCCAGCAAACACTCTGACCTCCTAGAAAAGAGGGGCATCAGGGGAGGAGAGAAGCATCAGGGGAGGAGAGAGGGGTATCAGGGGAGGAGAGAGGGGTATATCTGGGGAACAAAGAGGGACTGGACAAACTAAATATGGACACTTGGGGGATATTTCATTATAACAAATCAATAAATAAAACACCAGTATACTGTAAGACGCCGTGTGGCCGATCTCTACTCCAAAGCGTAACCGTGCCGACCGACGCATTTTTCGCTGTCTGAGGTTTGACAGTTGAAGAGCCGGTGTCATGGCGTGATGAGTTTATTTGCTCTCAAACCCAAACCAGTAATACCAGTAAGCTAGGATTCTCTGTGAATAGCTCAGCCCCACCTGTCCCCCCCCCATCCCTTCCACACTGAAGCAATGCGCAGAAATCACTGCCGGACTCTCTGGTGGTGAATGGGTTAAATAATTGCCCCAACTGCATTTGGGGCCCTTTGGCTTTCTGCCCAAAGCAAATACTGATACAGTAAGACTTTAATAAAGACGTTTCTAGAGGTGGAACGCGTGCTGCGCAGGAGGATGGATGTGCGAGGGCTCGGCGCATTAACACAATACAATCAGTCTGCCGACGGCGGACCGCAAAGTGCCGGGGAGAGGAAGCGGAAAGCTATAACACACCCACAGGGGGCGCTGCACCGGCCTGGGGTACGGATCTTACCGAAAATAACTGGATACAAATACCCTGCATGACATCATCAACAAATGTTATGTAACGTTTAAATAATAAAGGGGCAGCTTTGGATATTGGCCATGAGATGGAATCCGGGCAAAATTTCTGATGCCCCTCTCTCCTCCCCTGATGCCCCTCTTTTCTAGGAGGTCAGAATGTTTGCTGGGTATGAGGGGATCGCAGCCCCGATAATGTGTATAGAAACAGCCGGAAACGGCTTTATAAATGAAGCGGGGTAAATAAACCCCATTATTCTTCTTCTAAATACCCCAAGCTCTGTCCTGACTTGCCTCTAGCCACACCCCCTAAAACACAAGTGTCCCTCTCCAGCCAATGGGAATTTTTGATTATATTTTAAAGGTCAGAGGATTATAAGAATGAAGTATCTGAATGAAGTTTCTCTTCATATTATATACATATATACATGCACATATATATATACATATATACACACATATATATATACATATAAATTATATACATACACACATATATATATACATATAAATTATATACATACACACATATATATATATACATATATCATATATATATATATATACATACACACACATATATATTATTACATATAAATTTAACATACACACATTATATATATAATTATACATATAAATTATATACATACACATATATATATATATATATACATATATATATATATATATATATATATATTATATACATACACACATATATATATACATATACATACACACATAAATATAATACATACACACATATATATATATAATATACATATAAATATATACATACACACATATATATAATATACATATAAATTATATACATACACACATATATATATATATATATATATACATATAAATTATATACATAAATGCACATACGGGTTCTACATCCTGAATATGATACCCTCTAGATTGTAAGCTCCTGTGATCAGGGCCCTCCTCACCTGTTGTTTCTGTAAGTCAAATCGTTATGTTACTTGTTATGTCCTGTCTACCCATTGTACAGCGCTACGGAATATGATGGCGATATATAAAACAATAAATAATAATACGAGCCTCACACAAGCTTGCCGGAGGAGTCACCGTCATGTTAATGAACTCAAAATACCGTCCAGACTCTAATAAGATCAACTTAAAGCCCGGACTTCCCAGCTTAGCAGGGACCAGGAAGCGCGGCTCGTCCGTAATACCCAATTACTCTGAAATCAGGCTGGAGCCATCCACTAATACCAATTAATCTTTGATAAGGGGCTTCCCCAAATCCCCCTCGCCTTAAACCCCTTTCACTGAAATCTCCTGAAAACATGAAAAGGAGATTTACCAACAAGTGTAATCCGTGATGTCACCATTTGAAATGACCTAATCATGCTCTAAATAAGTCTTCAGACCCGATACACCCCACGGGGCGCCGAGGGCTTCATCTACTCCCTGCAAGCTGAGCCTTCATGATGCCAAGGCAGATTTTAGAGATTTTTCACCCAAAAGGCTCTGCCAGACTCACTGGGATCACCCACTAAACAGCGAGCCGTCCGTCAACAGCAAGAACTTGTGCTTTTTAGATGTCAGTTTGCTGCTAACACCCTCGTTGCACTGAAAGAGTTAAAGCAGCCCCTAGATACCACCATCCAAGACAGACTCATCCATAGCTAGATCACAGATAAGCCCCCCAGGCCGTCAGGACCCCCCACTATGATAGGGACAGTACAGGTTACCTAAAAGTAGTGCAGTCGCCGTGGTAACCAATGAAATGTTTTTGCTGATTGCTCCACTTATCCGTTTGCACCAGAGCTGCCCACAATATCAAATCCATCCTTTAAAAAAACAGATTCTGGACAAAGGAGCTAAAAAAACAAAACAATATAACAATAGTTTCTCCTCTGGAGCGGGAACAGAGGCCGAAATGTGACAAAGAAAAGGTGGTTTCACCCCAAACAGCCTCTTTCCCCAAAACACCTTTATTTTCACAATACGCGATAAACGTTCCGAGGCCGTTACACCTCCGTCCCAAATCAAAACCTCCCCCAACCGCACACAAAATACGGCTTTACATCTTCTGACAAAGTCCAGCAATATCACCAGATCTCTAGCGTAGACATAAGACGATGACATCACTCAGGCATCACACCTTTCTAGCGTAGACTTAAGATGATGACATCACTAAGGCATCACACTTTTCTAGCATAGACATAAGACGATGACATCACTCAGGCATCACACTTTTCTAGCATAGACATAAGACGATGACATCACTTGTAAAGCTGGGGTAGACAGCAGATAAAGACTGAAAGCAAAATGTCGATGGCAGCAGAGCTGAGCTGAGCGCGATTATCTACCCCCGTAACCACAGCGACCCGAAAATTTGCAGAACAATTTATATATATATATATACACCCATTATATATATAAAAAAATATATATATATATATATTTATATATAGATATACACACATTATATCAACATATATATATATTTACACACACACACTATATACATATATATACACACACACTATATACATATATATACACACACACTATATACATATATAGATATACACACACATATTATATAATTATATATATAAAATAAGTCTCCAAGATGGAAGCGCTGGCTTAGTTGGATGAGACCGGCGGCTGGAAACACTTTTTTTTTCTTTTGACTCGACGGGGTATAATTTCCCGTAAAAATAAAAGTTTGCCCTCTCCCCCCTTGAGTTTAGACGCCGCGGCGCAGGTAGGAATCGTGTTTGTTAATAGTGTGTGTTTTTCTCACGCTCTCGGACAGGCTTTGGCAGGTCTGTTACCTCCGTTCACCCCGCGCCCGCCGATAAATAAAAAGATACAGAACGTGCGATCTGGGGGTCTCTTTAAAACGTATTTACAGAAAACAGCCATCCGGGGCTTTGAAATCTATACAGGGACGGAGCCCACGCCATGGTGAAAGAGCTCGAGACAAAACAGGGCTCTGTTAAGATCTGCCCGTTTGCTTACGAGTAAATACCCAGAACCGGCGGAGATCGACTCACTCGCTGGGTGGATGAAGTGAAACGAGTACTGATGCAAACACATGAACTGTTGCTTGGGGCACGAATCTGATCAGGTGCATCTACACGGCCCCGGGGCTCGGCTCTCGCTCCTTAAAACCCTCCCAGAGAGACGCGCTGCTGCTCACTCCTTACCTGGCCGCGGCACAGAACAGGTAGCTCTCCCCGCTCCTCCCCGCGCTCCTCAGCTGGTAAGTTTCTCTTAAAGAATTCTTTTTATTATTATTATTATCATTATTCCTCCCCGGATAGAAGCTCGAGCTACAATATACTGTATGTAGAAATGATTTCGGATTTGCGGGGAATTCTGCTCTCGCTTTCTTGGCTGCTTATATAATACAGCAGGTGCTTTTCCCCGACTTCTTTCCTATCAAACATTAGCAACAAAATATCGCTGATTCCTTTCAAACCAGACAAAAAATAACAATATCAGGTACTTTATTTGTATTTTGTTACATTTAATTTACATTTCGATACCAGAGTTACTTTTTCTTATTTTTTGTTTCTTTTTAAAACATATTTGTGTGATTAAAAGTTTTAGGGGTTTTTTTAGGATCTCTTTTTTTTGGAAACTTTACAGAAACTTTCTTTTTTAGCTGCAAGTGAATAGAGTTTCGGTTTAGAGTAAAGCTTATCAAAAGCCTGCCATGAAACCAAGGCTTAGACACCTGCTGGGCTCCTTTTCCAGGCTGCGCTGAGAGATACGGATGTTATATATGTACCCGTGTATACGTACGGCCATATATACAAGCTGGGATACTCAACAATATCATACTTATATATATATATATATATCACAATATAATATTATCTCATTTAATACAACTTTCAGGCTGTGATAACCCAATCTGGCAGGTGAATTCCCAGCACTAGATATACACTTTGTCCTATTATTTTTATTAAGTATTATTATTCATTTTTACTATTTACTCTTATTATTATTACTATGTACTATGTATTATTATTATTATTAATTCATAGTATTACTATTTATTCATAATTCTTATTATTACTATTATTATTAATTCTTATTATTATTTTTATTATTATTAAATCATATTATTACTATTTATTCATAATATTATTACTATTTATTATTATTAATTGTTATTATTACTATTTACCGGTATTATTATTATTAAAGGAGCCTCTGAAACAGGTCAGGCTGAGTATGAGTGAAACCGCCTGCTGTTGCGACACGCAGGGCTGGGTGACAGCGCCATGTCCCCGGGTTATGCAATAAATGCCACATCACAAGGTTTGAGATGAGCTTATATGCCCTTCCAGAACCTCCCTGGTGTCCCCTCCTTAACGAGAATGGGTGCCACCAAAACTATTTGTGATATTCCGATTACGAGACGGGTAATTAGGGTGACTCAGGTATGCAGAACACACAGCGACGGGCGTCAGGAGCCGCCAAACCTCTATAACAAGCCAGGCAAACTGTCCCGCGGCACGATCCCGAACGTCCCGCGCAGTCGGTAAGCTTGTTCTAGATCATTCGCAGCATGGCAAAGGTTTGCGTAACGGCTAATAACAATACAGAGGGGAGGATATTAAAATATACGAGCGTCACGCTTCATTGTGGGGTTACATTTAGCATTATCAGAAAGTGATTATTTTAGGGGACTAGATGCGATTTGTTTGGGGAGGAAAAACATGCCCCAACAGATACCGGACAGAAACTCCTAACGTTTACGGAAACAATGGGATGCTCTCGGGGGCTTTGTCCCCTCTGAATGGAAATGCAGAATTCAAACAGCTCCTGAGAACGGCCGGACTGGGAAAGTTTGGGGATTTGTTTGTTTTGACAACAGTCACCTTCAGGGGTAATTAGCACAGGAACTGTCAGGAGCTGCCCTGAGAACAGCAGGCGGAAACTGCCCCGGCCGTGCCCGGCCTCACCGCACCGGCCCGGACCGGGGTACGCGGGATCCGCAACAACGGCTTCTGTGTGTGATCGTAGAGATCAGAAGTCACTTAGCAACAGGGATATTTCAAAGGACATAAATCCATTATACGTTCACATGTACCTATATGAGTGTATGTATGTATATGTATGTATAATTTGTATATATCCTAAAATATTTTATGTATTATGCATTTTAGATTTTTACAGGAGCACCGCGGTATGTAATAATACATTTTTGGTTTTTTTATAACACTATTTTTCATACTAAAAATTAAACAGTCCAATAAAAGAAAAAAGACATTAACATCATTCAGCATATTCATGTAACAAATTATTTTTTTCCCTTTTTTTTTAATTTTTTAAATACATTTAAAGAAATTTTTGCATCCTTTAATCCTTCGAGAGGCAGAAGCATTGCTAATCCCTCTGGTTCCCAAAGGGTTAATAGAAGTCCTATTGTGTGGACCTCTCTCCGGTACCGATAGGGTTAAAAACCACTAAAACGAGGCAGCGGACGCCGTTCGGGCCACTATGGCTACTGTAAAGCACACGGTTGGGGAGTGCGTGTTAACACGCGCTGCCTCTCACGCCGGGGATCGGATCAGATCTATCGCTCAAAGCCCAGATAAGACTTTTCTCTAGAAATCGGTGCCCCGCGGCTCCCAGGCAATTAGTTCGGCTGCCGTGAAGACGTATCTGTCAAAAAGTTTTGTAAGAATCATCATTAAAAGTATGATGCTCGGAGCTAGTGATGAAATCACCTTTTTTTTTCCTCTTTCTTTTTTTTTCTCCAATTTTTTTTTTCCCTTCATTTTAATCCTTGCCATAACACATCCAGATCCTGAGAACGCCGCTCGGCAGCAATTCTCACGCTTAAGACGTGGGTAAAATAATGGGGCAAGCTGTTACAAGCTCCCCCAACGTATCCGAGCAGCGCGAGGAAGCTGGAAGGTTACACAGCAGAACCGTGACTTCTGTTTAACCCGTCAGCGAGAAACGTGCCCACCGGGGCTTGGCCTCGAGAATACCCATTCGGCGTTTGCCAAAAAGTCATGGTTTCCAACCAGAAAGTCTGCGCGCCAACAATAGTAATGAGAGCGGAAGGCGAGCCGAGCCGTTTGGTTACTTTGTTAACTTTAAGTTTCAAGAAACTTTTGAGACAACTCGGGAATCGTAGAGCGCGAAGCTCCCGATAATCCGCCGACTCGGCCACAATCTAAGGGGAAGCATTCCTTTAACACTTCTCGATAATGCTCTTGGGCAGGAAAGGGTTAAGTTTGTGTATCCCCTACATGCTGCCCCCTGCCGGTCTCACCCTGCATATTACACCCCAGATCACCAACACTCACTACTGAGAGGCTTCGGTGTTCTGATGGTCAGCAGGGGAGGGCGACCGTAATTCGGGAGTCAGGAGGTCAGCTGCTGCAGGACCTCTTGTGACCCGGATCCGGACCCAGGAGCGTCTATGCAGCAGCCGCTGAGAGACGTTCTCTACCGGGATGGCTTTGTGGGTCGGTTTTAGACGTTTCCGCGCCTGTTGTGCTTAAATACGCCCTCGCACTAAAAAAAGGGTTAACATGGGGAAAGTGACATATTTGCCAAGTTTCAGTGTGTTCTTCCAAACAATTTGTATCGCAAGCAAACATTCCAGGTTTCAAATCAGGTTTGCGATAAAGCTCCATCTGTCATGAAATATCTCTCGTTATATATATATGTATATTTATATATATTTGGTACATGTTTTATGAATGCGTAATCTGGTGGCGATCATTAATTTCCTTTCTCGTTTGTCATTCACAGTTTCCCGTACAAAAAAGTGACAGTTGATCTTCTGGAGGAAGAAAAAAAACAAAAACGTCAGTTTCTGATTTAACTGATTTTTCAGCAGCCGTTTGAAAAACCTGAAATACTGGAATTGCTTCAAAGGCCGGTACAAGGAAGCAGCTTCTGCTCGCAAGCGCCAGGCGGGTTCCTCACCCGAGAGGGGAAAAAAATGTCTGTGAAAGAACGAAAACCCAAAAAGCCTCATTACATTCCCAGGCCCCCGGGCAAGCCTTTTAAATACAAGTGTTTCCAGTGCCCCTTCACCTGCAATGAGAAATCTCACCTCTTTAACCATATGAAGTACGGGCTCTGTAAGAATTCCATCACGCTGGTCACGGAGCAAGATCGAGTGGTCAAGAGCCCAAAGTCCAACTCACTGGAACCAAAGCAGGCCAACGCGGAGGTCTTAGCGAAGCCCACGGCAGCCGTCGTGAACGGGCACAATGCTCTGGACTCCAAAGCCCAACGCGACGTGACAAGAGAGGAGGCGAAAGAAAACGTAGACTTAAAAAACGAGGCGAAACCTCACGTCGAGAAGACGGCCGGCCTAAAAGAGGCAAATCTGCCGCCGTCAGCGGGTCACTCCGTGGTTAACCGGCCGCCTTCGCTGGACGGTATTGCACGGCCTTCAGCTTTCATGCCCGTTGGGGATCACAGGATGAAGAAGAGCTCGGAGGGCCCTCGCATGCCCGAAATTACAGCCTCTGGCGAACACCACAAAGGAGGACACAGTGTGAGACTAGCCTTCCAAGACCTCCCAACCCCATGGAAAACAGGACTGGTCCCAGCTGAAATGAGCCATAAGACACCGATTCCTCGGTACGTGATACCAGAATACGCTCCTCGGTTTTACCCAGAACATGCTGTGTCTACTGTGTACGCTCCTTACCTCTTTCATGGAAATCCCCCCGAGTGTGACAATCCGATGCTCTCTGTCTATCCCGCGCCCGAGCAAAGACCCTTCCTTAGCCATCCTCTGCAAACCTCAGGACTATCCCTGCCCAAACCCATTAACCCATCGTACGAGTATTATAGACTCCTACAGCAGTTCCACCAAAATCCACAGATGTCGTGTGGGTTCTACAGGCCAAGTGAAAACCCGTTCTTGCCATACGGGCTGAAAGTTCCCCCCGCGCCTGGCCTTTCCAAAGATCCCGGCTCTCAGACCATGGAGAACGCGCACTTTATCTACCAGTCTTCAAGTCCACCCAGGCTGTACCCAGTGGACTTCTTCCCAAAGCGTAGCGAATGTCAAAGGGATTCCCTGCAAGTCAAAGACGACTCCAAGAGCGAAGCAGAAATCCTGAAAATGAGCCCCCGGGCAGGAACCGCCGCAACGGGATCTCCAGGCAGGCCGAGTCCAACGAGCTTCACCCAGAACAGCCAAGGCTACGAAGGAATCTTTGACCTCTCCTTGAAGTCCAGCTCGACGTTGGATAACGAGGAGAAATCAGGACAAACATCTACAGCCTTCAAGCCGGTTCGGAAAAGCAAAGACCTGCAGATGGCGCGAAGCAGAGGAAACTCTCCATGGTAAGCAGGGAACAGCTTGGCTCGAGTCCACTTTTTTTGGCCGTCATGGCAGAAAATGTAAATGACGCACGATATTGTTAGGTCGCAGCTTTGACTAGAGGTCCAGAGTCTTAATTAAGGCGTTAAGTCTCAGTCATACTCATGGAGCGTTAAAAGCCCTGATGAGTAGAGTGTTTTATGAGTAGGCGATTATGCAACCTGTTTAATTAGCTTTTAAAACACAGATTAATGGTGTTGTATTTTTCTTCTAGCTCTGAAAATGAAGACACCCAATCCCACCCAGAAAGATTCACCGCTGGCTCCGTCGCTATGTCATTAATCCACGAGGAAGACGCTGCACCCCTGAACCTTTCAAAGAAGCAAGAGGTGGAGGACCGAACAGGCTACGGCCGCACTGACGCATCAGAAGGAGAACACGGGGGACCCGAGGAGACCCAAGACATGCCCCTCAATCTGTCTGTAAAAGACACTCGCAACAGTCCCTCGCTTCGCACCGAGAGCCCCGTATCACCGAGAGGCTCGTCCCCGAGCCACCAGATCCAAATTAGCCCAGAGAGGGACAGCCAAACACAAACTTTGGGGGCCCTCGGAAACTGTGACGAGCAAAAGCAGTTCGCTGCTGTGGCCCTTTGCCAACTGGCCACGTACAGCCACGGTGCGGCCGTCAGAACACAAGAAGAAGATGAAGATCCAGCTGCGGCAACTCAACCCGCTGCCACCAGCGTGCCAGAGGTCCAAGAGGTGGCCAGTCAAGCTAAGCAGAGAGGACAGAAGCGGGCACATCCCAGGGACCCTCCGAAACCCCAAACAATGAGCAAAAAAGCCAAAGCCGCCGACTCCAGCCGAGTGTGCTCCCTGAGGAGGAGACCACGGGTGTCGTAACTCGCGAGGTTGCCTGCGGCACCGAGAACCGGCCCGACCTTGTACTTAATGGACCCTCGAACCTCCTTATAGTATTAGCCTCAAGCAGCTAACTTTGATTTTAAGCTAAAGGGCTGTTTATGCGCAACTTTTTACCGAAATGAAGTGTTAAAGCACTAAAAAAAAAAAAAAAAAGGTTATTTGAAGTTATATTTTTTATCTGTAGGATTCTACAGGTTGCAACAAAAAAAAAAAACAAAACAACAGAAAATAAAAGTAACTTCTTTATTAACAGACTGCACTGTATCGACAGCTAACATAGCTGCAAATCCAAAGCCACGTGGTAGCTTTTTCACCTATTTAATTTGTAAATTTATATTAAAAAAATCTTATTAAATTGAGATACTTTTCTAAATGAAATGTGAAAACGTTGTTTCTTTGTACAGCCGACACTGGATTTGGGAAGAAAAGCAGGATTTTATAATTTTGTAATTTATTTTTGTATAAAAGATACGATGATATGGGTGATGGGTTTCCCCCCCCGGATGTATTATAATTCTGTCGCCGTTGTTATACGTCGTCACGGCGTTTATTCACGTTATTTGTAGAAATGGTTTGAATAAACAGTTTTACGTGTGAATGAAAAGTCACGTTTTTATTTTTGGCGGGTCGCACGGTCATCATATTAATAAACTGTTCTCAAGCTTTTCTCGGATCCGAGCAATAATGAGTTATTTTAATATTAGGACCCAAATATGGTCCAAAAAAATAAATAAATAATTCAAACAAAAAAAAACAAACAAAAACCATATCACCTAAAAGCAACAATACTTCACAAGTGGTATGAATCTCTGTCTCTTGTGCGGAGCTGATACTCCCAGCATGCACCTGACTCCCTCTCCCTGATTGGTTCCTCCTCTTGGAATCTTTCTATTTGTTAACATGTAACTCATCCAGACATTAGTTGTTCCCCAACTCTATAGCTATAACAGGTTCTATTTCACAAAAGTCCCCAGAAAGTTTTACAGATACATGGAGCAGCCTCCCAGCAGAAGTGGTAGAGGGTAATACAGTGAGGGGATTACACATGCATGGGATAGACATACGGCTCCTGAATATAAGATGAGACCAACTAAGGTTTGAGTCTTTACAGCAGGAGAATCTGCCGGCAAGTTCTGCATTTCCTAAAAGTTGATCAAAGTAGGTGCATAAAACGATTCCCGATGGAAACCTCGGTGTCATTGAGGATAACAAGAGAAACTAAACAGAGAAGAACCATTTAAGTTTGAATACGAGTCAAAGTGAGTCTGTAAGGCTGTGTGATCGCCCCAGGGCAACACAAACTGAACTTCTACCTATGAATAGCTTCGGGTAACACGGCCTGGCAAACATGTGATAGATATATATATATACATACATACAGATAGACCGGTACATACATATATATACACACATACACCGGTGTGTGTGTGTGTCTGTGTATGTATATATATATATATACACACACACACACACATAGAACGGCACGCATTCAGGCAGCCATACACGCCACCGATGTACACCCTGACCTCACCCAACTGCCCCGGGCAGAACGGTCCAGGACTCACACCTACCAGCTAGGGGCATTTCTTAGAACAAAAATGTCTCTTTGGAAAGAAGCCTCCAGTAAACATACTTTCTGTATCAAATATCAGTAATTCTACTAACCAGAATGCCAAGAGGGCAACAAAATAGCACACGGCCCATTCCAATTTGCGGTGTTTTTGACTTTCCCCAGAAAAAAGATTCTGGGGTAAAAAAACCTATCTGACATATCCTCCAGCACATTACCCCAAATCACAAAAAGCAGATCTGAGGCGTTCACGGGTGATATTTTATTTATCAAACCTGTTTGGGCTGCTTTCGTGTTACTTATGTGTTAGCGTGTCTAGCGTGTCCTGGTCCCTTTAAAGAATGTTATTTTAATGGTTTCTTAACTGTGTCTGAGAGAACATGGCAGTGTTCTGATTCGGAACACGGGGTGGCCAGCGGGAGGCCAGAAGCACACGTGTTCTGTACATATCATCATATAACTGACCAATATCACCCATGGCCGCTGGGAGGCCAAAAGATGTCTTCCCGGGCCTCTTAAGACTCACCGTCTGGAAGGCGTGATGGAAGCAGAAGACCTCTTCGTCCTAATTCAGCCAAAGCCAGACAGCCCCCATGCCAGGCGTTATTAGTCTCCTGAAAACTGATCATATATGTGTATTAAAATCGAGCAGTGCGGAGAATTGTGGACAATTTACGTGAATTTTGAAAACCATTAACGTAAAATACAGGCGGCTCTTTCTGCTCCATCGTTCCGGTGACTTTTCCATTTTCTTTGGGAGTAATGAATTTAGTAACACGCATAGCGGGTGTTAAAACCACAAAAACGTTTAAGAGCGTCGGCTGGCGTTAGGCGACAGCTCGCAACGAACCGCCACGGATATACAGCGCCTGCTAAGAAAACATTTACTGAATGTAAATAAATGCGCGCTCGGTTTGTTCAGGTGGGAAGCAAACTCTCAAAGTTCTCTCCAACTTTTAAGGAAGCAGGAATTGCATTTTTTTTTTTAAAAATGTAAATTAATGAAAGTAATTAAAGTCATTCCTTTTCCTGGACCTAAGAGTCGTTCCTATGGTCTGTAGGACGCAGGCACGGGGGGATCTGAAAGGCTGCCGACAGCCAAACAACCCTCCAAATCCAAAAGATCAGCCATCGCAACGCCCATCGAGGGGCTTGTGGGGGTCTCCACCACGCTATTAAAGCTGAAAACCAGCATTCATATTCACACGTTCTGGTTTTTCTAGTTGCTGTTTAGTTCTGAATCTTTAATGTTTCCATAACAAGCCGAGATTTAGCACAGAAAAAAAAAAAAATAAAGTACATATTTTGCTTGCAGCAAAGATAAATAATTAAAAAAAAATACTAAAAATATTATGTTTCCAATTTACCTAAAACAGTCGAGAACAGATCCCACAACATCGTCTGCCAACTCTTTGGGGAGCCTGCCAGTTAGCCTGCCGATCCTAGAGGAGAAAGAAGGGTTAAAATCGTCTTAAAGGAACAGACGCAGCGTCCTCGATTCCTGATATATTAGCTGGAAGGAGAACACAGGGCAGGGAACACAAGAAACTCGGCAAACACGCTTGGTGAATGCCCACGGGGCTCAACAAATTCGACAACAGTGATGTTTACTCTGCCAACTGCAAGAGACCTTTAACCGCCGGGCCAAAAATATATAATAATCTTTTAACCGCAAAGGAGGATCGGCCTACCCTTTTGCCGCAGACCATCTGACAATGGTGTCTTTGTCCTTCAGTCCAACCAGCAACTGTTCTGTGAATAGACAAAAACGTGAGAACGTTCCTGTTAGTTTATCGGGAAAACAGAACATTCGGAACTTTTCTGAAAGTTGCTCTTCTGCGCCGCTCGCTTTTAACACCTTTGTAACCGTTTTTGCCGGGAGCACGTAATTGTCGTGTGACATAAAAGCAGACACGGGCAGGTCGCGATAAGCTGTAGGAACCCATCGCCATGTCGCTAATACATCATTCCCGTTGTTTGGGTGTTAAAGTTATCAGCACAACAAAAATCAAAACCCAAGTGAATGTCGGGAATAAGATAGACTTGGGTAACTGAGTATTCCATCGCATTTTGTTTTCAAACGGAAGAGCTCAGTTATGTAATTTAGTGGCAAAATGCCCCCTTACCTAGTAAAGCACGCTGTTGAATATAAGTGACTGATAACCGGTGTCACGTCCTTGGGGGTGATTTTATCTGCATTTTGCCCTTACCACCTTAAGACAATATTACTGGCATTATACCCCGATTAGCCCTTTAGGCTAAAAAGAGCTCCAGCTGAAAAGGCGGGCAAGCAGAAAATTCTTCAAACTCTCATTCACGGTCGCTCTGTACCCTCTTGTTAAACAGTTTACACCCAAAATGTTGTTTACAAAGAGATTTATGATCTGTAACAATCTTCCCACGGGCTTCGTTATCTAGCATATGATTAAAGAGAAAAGATTATATATATATATGATGTGTCCATTTATATGATTTAACCATGCAAGCCTAGCTGGGATCCCCTCACTCAGTATGGATTCATTATGGATGGGGGCCAAGGCCAACCCATAAAATGCTTATGCAATATCCCAACTCTGACAATGACATCATAATGCAGCACAGGTAATAAAACTGATTGGCCTATGCCGTCACATGGCGATGTTATAATTGATATAATTATTATAATAATTATTATAAGATACACCATTTGTTAGGGTTTCCCGGGTTGTTGGTACTTAACCCTTTGTGTGTCTTAAGTGTGATCCACGCAGAGCTCTGTTTAACACCCTGAATAAGAGTAAAAAAAGAACTTATTGTCTCAATGACAGCGAATGCGCAGCTCTCCCCTGACAGGTGGTGCGGACCGCGGGTTACCTTCAGCTTCCATGAGAATGTTTACAGAGCGAGAGGACCTATTAGCCTCCTTGTATAAACTAAAACGTTCCGAAGCATTGTGTCCGTCAACACAGCCGAAGTGAGGAGGCGCAAGCACAATGCCGACCGCGTATCACACAATTACCCCTTTCACTCCACAATCCCTGTCTACACAGAAACAGGGCTGGGAAGCCACAGGCTCTTTCAAACAATGCAGACGGAGCGTACATGCGCGCCCTGAACCCCGCAAAGACAATCGCCAAGACAAAAAAAAAGCCTTCTCAGCAGAAACCATGATATGAGTCGGCTTCACGAGAAATAAACAAGGTAAAGATCCCATACGCACAACGTGACGCGCACACAAAATACTAGTATCGCAACCGATACAACTGTGTCGATTTTAATCCATGGACAGGAAGAAAGCACAAAAAGGATCCCTCCATGCTGCATCTACCCCCTGAACAAACAGCCTGCGTATTACCCAAGCTGCCGGTGGCCAAATGTGGAATTTGTAAAGACTGATATTTATATACCATATATATATTATAACATCATATAAATACCATATATATATTATACATCATATATATACCATCATATATATATTACACAATAAACTATATTAGAATAACATTTACATCATTATAATGTCCATATATATATTATACATCATATAAATACCATATATATATTATACATCATATATATACCATATGTATATATGTGCAGCAAATAAGACTTTGAGAAGCCGTGTAGAATAGGCACGGTCGGTGGACGAGTCTCCTCCATGCCTGTCTTTCTCGAGGCACAGCCCGATTCCTGGAGGTGGATGGAGGAGAAGAGACAAACGTACGCTTTCTCAGAAAATGCACGTTTTTGGACTCTCCGGCATGTCTAGCATTCCCCCGGCCCTCATACTTCAGCAGTCAGGGTGACTGAGGACAAAACCGAACGCAAAGTATTTGGCCTAAGGGTCTTCACGATGATCGACTCCACGAAGCTGCGGCGTTTTCCTTACCGAATGCCCACCCAACATACCTACAATGGTCTCAATCTCTTCGGGGATATCGTACTCCTCGTCTTCCTCCGGCGAGTGACTCGGATCCGGCCCTCGGGTGTCGGAGGGAGACTGCAGTAAGTTGGCTGCCAGACACCTGGATCCGCGCTGATACCTGCGTGACACGGAAAGCACATGGTAAGAACACACCAACACGCTACCATCAATACCATATTCACACATTCGGAAATAAACAATAAAGCTGCCGGGGGTTTAAAATTACAGGCTCCTCATAAAAAAACATTATTAGTATTATTAATATATTCATTTATATTAATATAATATATAATTTGTACTTTTCTGGGAATTGCTTCTCTATATACTTCTGGTTTAGTTTAGTGATTGTTTCATTGTGCAGTTACGTTATATTTTCATGGACGCCTCTGGACATTTCAGTTATATTAAATATATACATTATGAATCCTAAAGGGGCGCTGCGAGTGCTGAATACGCATCATTTTATTAATAATATTATATATATAAAATATCAGGTGGAAGAGAAGAAAAGATGGCAGAAATTATCAAGAATAAAACGCTAGAAACGGCACGCCTTCCAAGTTGCCCATTATATATATATATATATATATACGGTATATACAGAGTGTATATATATATATATATAATTTATATATAATCATCATGAACAGTATATACAATGAATCGCACAGCTTTATTGTTCTGCTGCTGCAAAATAGCAAAATAAACATGAATCCTGAAATCTATGCGTACACCGCGCGTTATCTGCCACCGGAAAACCATTCAGAACAAGATCTGAGTGAACGAGACCGACTCTCACCAGGGGGCAAGAGAGTGGAAAAGGCTTCCCGGCCGACTCCCGAAGGGATATTCCCTCGGCTGACATGAAACGGAGGGACTGGAACCGGAAAGATGGGGTATATCAGCGCGGGAAATCTAAGCTCGTGCCTGCGGGAACTACAATACCCCCAGAGGAGATCCGAGCGCCGGAGTCTGCGGGAGACGGCGGCTGCCTGCGCGCCCGGCCCTCGTAGCATCACCTTGTCATAAAGCCCCGCGGCACAGACCGCGGGACAGACGGGAGTTATGAGAAGGCGTGCGTCGGAAATGACAGCCATTTATTCTTCTCACCAACCCCGGTGCGGCCCTCAATTCAAACGATTCGATTCCGACCATCGTTTCTTACGTTTGTTCCATCGAACGCGGACCCCGACACTCAAAGTTCAGTAAATTAACCAAAAGGGGGGTGCAGGCGGGCTCCGCGTACCGAAACGGGCCATTTTCATGTCATTTGATGAGTATTTGTTATCCACCAACCTCCACTTGGCCACCTTGGTTTTCAGGAAGGTGAGCCCGAGGCGCTGAACCAGTTTGGTGCCCAGTTTGCGCAGGATCGTCTGGTTGCTGTCGGATAGTCTGCAGCTGTCCAGGGCGCTCAGGACGGCGGGCGCTGGGGAGAGAGAACGCGAGGGCCGGCTGTTAGGGGAGGGGGGGGGCGGGATAACTTTTATTGTTATCTACTTTTCCAATGAACTAATCTTTAATACCAATAAAAAGCAGGCCTCTCACCGTGCGGCAGACAATCTTCTCTCTTCCCGTGTTTGAAGAGCTGAGCCTGAAAAAGAAATTGCCGGTTTTCAGAAAAATACACTTTCTGAGAAAATCGATTTCATTCTGTGCAATCCCCCGAAACATAGAACCCGACGGTAGATCGGCCCCATCCGGCCCCCGCTGTCTCTCCTGCTGTAAAGACTCAAAGCTTAATCAGTCGTTGGTCTCGTCTTAGATTTGGGAGCTGTATGTCTACCCCGCACATGTTTAATACCCTCACTGTATTACCCTCTACCACTTCTGCTGGGAGGCTCTTCCACTTATCTAACACCCTTTCTATATTCAGGAGCCGCACGTTTATCCCATGAATGCCGTGTTCGGTATACCCAGCCACGCCGAGATCACACACCAGGCAATTCCATGCTGCCCGAAAGGGGGGGTTGGGATATGGCGGCCGGAGAAATACCCATTTGCAGTAAGAAGGCAGAGTAAACACTCCTGACCCGGCGCGGCGTCCCAACGCGGGCGCATCGGAGGCTTCACATTTCTGAACATTGACTCAGCCGCATAAAACACAATATTAATGCCCCGGCTGCTCCGCGATGACCTCATTATCTGCATTCCGACGCATCGGGAACGGGCGCCGCATTCCCCAGCGTTCAGGTTAAACACAGAGGCGACCCGATTCCCAGCCCGGAATTACCGGCCCAGCGAGTCGCCGAGGCTTCTCGTCCCGCAGAGAAATGTTTTCCATCCGAACATCGGCGGAACTTTACAGATAAACCGCAGCCCTTACATTCAGGAGCCGTATGCCTATCCCATGCCTGTCTAAATTCCCTCGCTGTATTACCCTCTACCACCTCTGCCGGGAGGCTCTTCCACTTAACTAACACCTTCTCAGCTAAGTAAAACTTTCTAGTTTTCGGAGAACGCTCCATTTACTGACACTACGCCTCGCCGTGCCCCTCCTGCTCCTCGTACAGTGTTGACATACACATCGTAACATCACTTTTGGAGACTCAAGTGACCTCTCTGATAAAGAGGTCCGGGGCCCTCGGGAAAGAACATACAAAGCGTTTTGGGCGCGCGGAGACAGAGAGGCTCTTCAGGACAATGTGTCAGAAATGTTCTCGCCATCAGCATAAGAAAACCCAGCAGCTCCTGAGAGGATTAACCTGATAATAGACGAGTATTTAACACACAATGAGCCTGCGAGTCGCGCATGTATGGAAAGCACAATCCATTGCATGCGACAACACACAAGTAAATCAGCAATATAAGCACACATGGAATAGGTATACGGCTCCTGAATCTTTAGAAGTGGAACAGCCGCCCAGCAGAAGTGGTAGAGGGTAATACAGTGAGGACAGACATATGGCTCCTGAATCTAAGACGAGACCAACGACTGATTAAGGATTTATTCTTTACAGCAGGAGAAACGGCGACTAGACGGGGGCCGTTTGGGGCTTATAGATGGGGCTTTTAGTAAAGTCACTCGGGCTGAAATCACAGAAATAATATCCGTGTTACGTTTCCTGTGGCAGCAATATTTTGGTTCTTTAACGCAATATTATTTTTCTGGGAGGCAGCGAGGATTTCATTTACGTACGTATATGTTTTTTTTAAATAAATAACAAACAGATGAGCAGAACTCCTGGACGGATACAATGTATCCAGAAAGTGACGGCAACAACGTGTTTGAAAGCACGTTAATGTGTTTGAGTGTACGTTAATGTGTCTGAATGTACGTTAATGTGTTTGAATGTACGTTAACGTGTTTGAATGTGCGTTAATGCGTTGGAGTGTACGTTAATGTGTTTGAGTGTACGTTAACGTGTCTGAATGTACGTTGACTTGTCTGAATGTACGTTAATGTGTTTGAGTGTACGATAATGCGTTTGAGTGTAGGTTAACGTGGTTGAATGTACGTTAATGTGTTTGAGTGTACGTTAATGCGTTTGAGTGTACGTTAACATGTTTGAATGTACGCTAAACGTGGTTGAATGTAGGTTAATGTGTTTGAATAAGCGGTGAGGATATTGCCAGCAATCTAAAGTGTATAAAATCTAGAGTTTAATCAGATTAGCACTTTTTCTTTGTATTCCGGGAGCTGGCTTTGCGGGGCAGATACGCTCACACACTGAACCCCCGGGGGGGTATTTTGAAAGCATTACTAATTGTAATAAGTGCCTTAAAAGGGTATATTAGTGAAACCGTCATTAACAAAATTAGGAGGCCACACCGGCTCGGTAAAAGAGTGTTGATGGCGTCTCATCAGACCTATTCATTCACTCCTTACTTTACTCCTTAATTCACTCCTTACTTCCTTATATATATTTATTTATGATTATTTATTTATATTATTATTTATTTATTAAAGTCAGAACGGTGGGAAGACGACGGGCCTGATCGCCTTAACCTGGCTACACTTCATACTTTTGATGTTTTACAGATTTTTTGGCTTCCAATATTAATTAAAAAAACTGGAATAAGACCTGAATTTCTGCCAAGAAGGACAGCTGGACGGTGTGTACGGCGCTGTGCCGGTAACAGCTCAGTCTGCACCAGTCCTGCAAACCATCGGCCTTAAAGTAAAGTGACAGCGCCGGCTTCTATTAACACATTTATTCACATTAATATTAATAATAATTAGCGCAGATACACGGATAGATACACGCACAGGACACGGGCCGCGCTCCCAGCCGGAGCATGGCGGTGAATGGTGACGGGGATCCGGTGTTCTGCAGAGTAACGCGGCGCGAGGTGTACGTGTAACACGTCTCCGTGTGATCACCAAACAAGCACCACACCTAACACTCCTCCACGTAACGCGCCGGGGCTCGGTTTTATGGGCTGCAGCCGCGGAACATCTTCCCCAAGCTACATAAACGGCCATTATTAATAAACGATGACGCCGGCGCCCCGTCTCGCATGCCTCGGCATCGCGTTGAATTACGGGAGCTGACACAGTGGGATTATAACATCACAACTGGTTTGACTTCATCGATGACCTATAAACGCCTCAGACATGACACGCGGCTTTCATTCCGGATCAGGACAATTATGTAACCCTGAGAGATTTCATAATCTCCGAGCCGGCCGCGGTCAGTCCTCAGGATCGCAGCCCCGGCCGAAGTACCTGCGCCTAACGTTCTAACACGGAACGTCCACGGAAGGATCACGCGTGACACTTACACCACCATCAGCCAATCAAAGGGGTCGCTGGAGAACTCTATTCACTTACAATAATATATTATCCAAATAGGGTCTTTCAACTAAATCAGCTTATTAGTTATTTATTTATATAGCGCCACCATATTCCGCAGCGCTGCACTATTGTTAAAAGAGAACATAAAAAGTAGTAGCGTCGCATAACACTTACAGAAATAAAAGGGAAGGAGGGCTCTGCTCAAAGGAGCTGACAATCTAGAAGCTTATGAAGGAAATAAGACAGTCAAATGCTATATATGTTAACCCTGCGCTGGGCTGAAGCTGCCAGGAATGCTATATATATATATATATATATATATATATATATATATATATATATATATATAGAATTCTTTCACGGTAAAAGATAAGCCCCAGAGGTTAAACTCATTCCTGCTTCATCTCAGCTCCCCGCACCTTCAGATATAAAGATTTTAAGGCGACGTTCGCGTGAAACTGTGACTTTTAGTGCCTCTGGGTCCCGTAGAACAGGATCACAGAAGAGTCACCTGTTTCAGGTGCCTGGGGCCGGCTTCGCGTGTTTACCTCCGAGAAACGCCGGGGAGATTCTTTAGAAAGAGATATACGGGTAGAGAGGGGAAAACGCACAGAAACGAATGGGGCTTTCACCAAAAATAGCCTGGAACTGACATATTCAGCATGCTGTGATAGCCTAACATGGTCCAGCGCTACGATTTAATGACAGATACGTACTCGTGTGCATAGAACATTATATTCCCAGCATGCGCTGATCGCTTTTCATTTAATTATAATAAAAAAAAAACGCAGCTACATTTGTAGTGAAATTCAGTGATAAAGAGAGAATAATAGTTTATTAAAATAGTAGTAGATGTGTGGAACTGTCAACCAGCAGAACTCACAAATACATATACATCTGCCTTGAGCAAGGAAAGGAATATCTGAGGCTTTAATGAGTGCTTTTAAAAACTATGTTAAAAATGCAGGATCAGCAGTTGTTTTTTTTCTGAATCTATGCTGTTTGAGACATTCATGGATCACCTGCGTTCACGAAGGAGATCCAGAAAGCTCGGGTCACTTAAGGGCCGAAGTTTCAGCGTAGCTGGGCGAGGGCGATCGAGCCATGAAATATCTGGGTCACGATGCCTGCTATTACCGCTCTCGTTAATCAAACCTCTAATTAAAAAGTATTTCTGAATTGTTTTGCTCAGTCGCGGAGCCCCGGGCTACCCCGACGAGGTGGCATCCGTGTCACGCTACAAAAGGGAGTGCCGAGGCCGTGAGCTCTATCCAAAAGGTGGACCCTAAGATCCCACAAACCTCAGCCGGCCCGATATTAACCCTCGGGACAAAGATAATATCTACAAACCGATTAACAAAATCCATCAGTTCTGTAGGTTTTCCTGCCCGCTAAACCCACCGCTGACCCGGGCAGCTACCGGATTCGTCTTCTATGTTAAAAACACCACTTTCAGTAAAGTTTGTAAGGGTTAAAAAAAACGGCAACTTTTGCAGCCTGCCCGTTTCTCCTGCTGTAAAGAGTCAAACCTTAATCAGTCGTTGGTCTCGTCTTAGATTCAGGAGCCGTATGTCTATCCCATGCATGTTTAATACCTGCACTGTATCACCCTCTACCACCTCTGCTGGGAAGCTGTTCCCACCCTACCAAGCCGCTGTCACAAGGCAGCCGCCGATAGGATAGCCAGCGATTTCAGATTCTATGAACCTCTAAATCAGATTGAGATGTGAATATTGTAAAGCGGGACCCCTAACACAAACCCCCTTACAGCAAAGAAAGCCGCTTAATTAATGGGGACATTATTTACCCCCTCGGGGCGCCGGAGCAGCATATTGTTCCAGCGTGACGGACCCAAGCGATTACAGGTGACTGATCACTGGTCGCGCACGTTTTGCCGTTCATTCCCTGCACCTGTAACTCCAGGCTGACGCAGCACACCTGCAGCAGGTGTAGCCCAGGTAGCGAGTGCGACGGCCGACGTGCCCCAACACGCTCGCTGGAACCGTTTCGCTGCGTAGCTGCACCTCGAACAATGGCCTGCGTGTAACCGGAGGTGTTAAGGGGAACAAAAGCAAGAAACAGGCTCATCTGCATCGATGTGACCCCACGCCGGGGCCGCTGGGTATCGGGGCAACCACTACGAGGTCGGTGCGATGGGGAGGGGGGTAAAGGCGTTAAAAGGGACAGGGGAAAAAATCAACGCAGCTGAAATTAATTCCATGGATTTATTACAGACTATTATGTTACAGACTGACGCCCCGGTGTAACAAGGACACGTCGCAGTGGCTGCCACAGACGGTTCTGACACTCCTGGCCCATTTCTACCCGATTTAGAACTCACACCGACAGTGACGGCGCCCGCCAGGGCCAGACTGGGGATGCCACGGCGGTCCTAACCCCTGGCGTATTCTTGCTAGGGTGGGTCAGATCACCCAATGGTTGGGCAAAGGGCAGAGCGGAAGCTAAATGCATTGTTGGCCCCTAGCACTTTAGGGCCAGCAGATTGGGTAAGTGTGGGGCACCGATGGCCGGCGGCATTTCCCCCGTGTGCCAGGTGGCCAGGAACACCCCAATCACTTCCCACAAACCCTAAATAGCGGCTATTTCACTAAAAAGTTCTTTAACTTTCCAATTACAAATATAAGATATAATCAGAATATAAGACATATAGATCCTCTCGAGGCCTCGGGTGTCCCTCGTTCATATTCCAAAGAGACCTATGAGGTTTATGTGCTATATAGATAAAAGAGGAGCTGTAACTGCGGTGATCAGTGTGCGCACGTCCCATCTAATTAAGGACAATTAATCCTCTTCAAAAGCAAAGTGAGACCTTCCAGGACAAGTGACAGATAAAGCCGATAGTCTGGGGAGGGAGCTGCCTGCGCTGTAACCCCAGCTAAAGCTAATTAACCGTCTAAACCCTGTGATCATTAGCAGATTAGTGCAAAGCCCCGTACTTGTGTCTCAGACCTCCCTGCCCCGTCGATCCCAGGGACGAGCTCAGCGAACAGGTCGGAGCTGTTCTCTCCCCGGAATTAATGCCCCAGTCCTGAAACTGGAGTTTCGAGTTGATGAAACGGGTAGAACCGCCTGATCTTAAGACATTTGTTTTTTTTATTTGAAGCCTAATGAAGAAGTTGAGGTGAAGGAACACACAATGTACTCAACGACGGGCGTAACAAGGGTGAGGGAGTCTTTTTACCGCCCGCCATCAAAAAGGCATATTACCTGGATTACAGAGCGCACGCTGCCTCTTTAAAAGCCCAATTAAGTCCTATTTATCTCAAATTCCGTATGCATTGTATGGGATATAATATGTTTGGGGTTTTTTTTTTTGTTTCCAAGCCAAGCAAGGAAACAAAAAAGAAACTGGTAATTATGATACATCTGCAATAAAAATGAATGTACACAGTAGAAATACAGAATATTTACAAAAAAATAAATAAATAAATAAAATAAATGATATATATATAATCAAAACAAACAAATAATACGTGTGAAGTGTCTTTAGGAGACTTTCTGTATATCAGCCCATAATACGCAGACTCGCGAGTTCCCCCTGGATGAATGTCAGGCCGCGCATGTGAATGAGGAATCCAGCTGTCGCTGGACTGGCAAGAACTGGAGGCCGGTAACAGAGACGGTGAAAGACGGTGAAGTATAATAAAATGTACCTTTGGTAAAGCCGGTTCTGGCACAGGTCCTGTGTTTAGTACATTTATATAAAGTATCCCACCTTTAAATGGTCATCAGCATTAACCCAGTAGGTTCTACACCCACGCTGCCTCCTGGCTTTAATCAGTGGTGCCGGGTACCCACACGCAACCCTACAACGTGTTCCGTGTAAATACACCACATGGCACATGCCGGCCGGGAGAACTTCAGGTGATGTTAAAAACGACAGTACTGTCCCTTTAACAGCAGACTACTCACAATGCATGTGGCTGCACAGACACTGATACTTTGCTGCGAGGCAAAACTTGGGCCGGGTTTCTGTAATACTTAAGCAGTATCGCTTCGGCGTAAAGCTAATGAACAGGTGAACGGAGACAGCAGCCAAAGCCTAAGAGATTAGCCAGCAGAACAAGGACGGCAGGTTACAGCACGACGGGGAGGAAGGAGCCAACAGTCACCATGCAGAGGTGTGATGTAACGCTGGCCTCGGCGTAAAAGACAAGTCATGGATCTATTAGAATAGTTTTCATTGAAATGTTTACCGTGAAAGATAATCGTTATTACTCAGGACTTGTGTGTCCTCGTCTGTTTCATTCCAACGTTACAAAATTTGGGTTCGTTTCCCCCCGTTTCAGAGCATAATGTGCCCAGGGACCAAAACTGTACATACAAGCGTGGCAAATTACACCACGGCAGATGACCGACAGACAGCAGCGGCGGATTTCGGGTAGTTGTATCTTGATGGTAAAGTTTGCATTAATTGGTGCATTCACATAAATGCAAAGGTTACCAAGTTTTGGCGTGTTTTATCCCCCCACACAGCGCATCATGTGTTACAGGAGTTACAGGAATAACCCAGTTTGTAGTCATTTAAAAGAATAAAGCAATTACCAGGGCCTGCAGCATCCCGTCCATCGTGACCGTGCCCTCCATGGTCAGGTACGTGGATTTGGATAACGTGGACAGGCACCAGTTTAGGAAGTCGGCCATTCTCTTCTGCTTGACATCAGGCCGTGTGACAAACCTGCCAAACACAGAATGTACCTCAGCCATTTGTGATTTACTCAATCCTTCCCCTCAAAACCTACGAAGCCTCAAACGGCGTCTCACACTATGAGAAACGTAATGCGGTGATGCAGGAGACAGCTGCCACACACATATATACACACTCACATTTACACAAACTTACACACAGACACTAACACACACTCACGCTAACACACAGTCCTCCTCACACACTCTAACATACAAATGCGTTCCTCCCTCCCAGGGCCAGTCCAAAGCTGATCACATAAGACTGATCTGACCACGTACCAGGCCGGACAGGCCCTTTGTGAATAATTGCGGACCGGCTCTCTGGCATAAGCATTTACAGGAAAATGTATCTCCTAAGCGTTCGCTGATTATAGATTATATTACTCATCATTCTGTTTTCATACTGAATGCATTAGGCGTTAATATTTGTAAATGGCCCCTTAGCTGTAATTACGGCTCCGCAGAGCAGAGGAATGGAGTCAGGTGTAAAGGCCGCCCGAGGCTACATTCAGATCATCAAACCCAAGAGATGGGCAAACGGAGCTCTGGGGCCACCGTGTGGCCTCTCTACAGCAAAACAACTACGACTACGGTGCAAAATACCATATAGGATACCGGCAATTTTACTAGAGTAACGTAAAAATTCTATGTAGGAGCATATATCATTAAAACACAGAACAGCAATACTACTGTGAGAAAATAGCTAATTAAATTGGTATGTTTATTCTTTAATATAATGGTATACGCTAGGTGTTTTCTGATATAATTGCTTTTATTTGGGGTATTCATAATATAAAAAAATTATTAATAGAATATTATATAAATAATATTAATATAATAAATCAGAATGTGATTGGTAGTAAGCGGACCTGCGCCTAATTCCTGTTCATTCTAGGGGCTATTGCAAAAGCATAAACAGACCCTGTGATATGTGGCACTGCAGCAAATACAAATAATATTCATGTACAGACTTACTTGGAAACAAGCACAGCAGCAGCATCCCGAGCCTTGTCACTCACCACCAGGTAGGACTAACGGGGGGAAAAAGATAGTCAAAATGTGTATGTTGCCCCAGCCTTAATAAATAGGAGTTGTGCAAAAAAGGCAAACGTTGTAAAATACCTTAGCAATTTCCAGGATCTGATCCATGGTTGACCGGCGCGTTTCGCCGGCCTCACTGGAGAGGTTTCCATCCAAACGAGAGAGGTCAAAGGGTATGAGGCAAGTCATGGATAGCCATAACAACAACATGTAGCGGGTTTCCCATGTCTGGGGGGAAATAAAGGAGTTGAATTAAGAGATTTCACGAAGTACCCTGCGCGGCAGCATGATCCAGTAATATCAGAGTACAGACGCAGGGTGACCCAAAAGAACACTCTGCTGGAGATCACGCTTCGAGATCCCCAGGAATCACGCGGTGATATCACATGAAGAGTGTGGAGCTGCAGGAGCAGAAAGCGTACAGCATATGGCCCCCTGTAAATGGTAAGGACAAACAGCACATGCCCCCTGTACGTGGTAAGGGCCGACGCAACACATGCCTCCTGTACGTGGTCAGGGCCGACGCAGCACATGCCCCCTGTACGTGGTAAGGGCCGATGCAGCACATGCCCCCTGTACGTGGCAAGGGCCGACGACCAATCTTACACTTGTGCTCCTACCTCATGGTCCGAGGGATTCTGCGCTGAAATCATTTCCAACACGGGGTGCACGTCTACGACTTCATGAGGGAACAGCCGGATAAATGTCTTATAGCCCCGAACCTGCGCAAAAATGATGGTTACTTAACTTTCTGTGTAGATCTTGTGTGCAAAATGAGCGAGGGAAATTAACACTTTCATTAACGTGGCGGTTGCAGCAGATTTTTATACTTCTGTTCCAAAAACCAGCGCCAGAAGAACCAGGGGAGGCCCCCAATGGCTGCTCATTCTTAAAATGCATTTATGGGAGACACTAAATAAATCATATAGAAAAGGGACAAAAAAATCCACACAAAAAAAATGAAAAAGGAATGAATGGACAGAAAAAAAACAGATATTAAGACAGGAGGATGAAAAAAATTAACAATAGGGGGACAGAGAAAACAAAAATGGGGGCCGGGACGATTACCTTTGAAATGAGATAGAGGAATTTGAAAGCCAAGTGAATGAGGACAGCAGAGGAGGTCTTGTCTCGAATAATGTCCAGCAACATGTCCAGCATCCACTCTGAGAGAGAGAAATTCAGAGTTACAGTGGGTCTCGTGACATCACACCCACAAGCGTTTAGCCCAATAAGCTGATGACATCATTCCCATCTTTGTGTTACATACCTAGGTGCGGGTCCAAGAGATGGGGCTGCTCCTGATATTTGTCCACTATTACTAAAAAAAAATAATAATAATATAAATATAAAAATAATATTTAAAAATTAATGCATTTCATGGATCATTTCTCAATACATTTCTATTACAGATCAGAGACACATTGTGGGAGATGTGGGGGGGGGGCAGAATATCTGCCAGATAATTAACCCCTGAACATATAGAACAATAATTACCTCCCTCATTATTAACAGGAGGGCTGTTGTTTTATGGCATATTTACACAAAAGTTTGTTAACACCTGCGAGGAGACAAGGATTCAGGAAGCCACAAAGTCACTTATACTCCTGATTGGCAGTATGATGTAACTAACTGTACAACCAATAGGGAGTCAGGTTGTTATACTGTTATACAGGCTCATCACGGCGGCGCTAAATGGTGGAACGGCATCTTTAACGGTCAGTGGGACACACACTGCGTTTAATGCATTTGCTGGTCAGTATGGGGAGAGTCACAGTACTCCCAGCCGGCAGAGAGGAGGAGGCTGTCAGGTGATTTACCTACCTACAAACCTTTGTATGCAAACCTCCCTGTTCACAAGCTCCTCCCATGCCACCCGCAGGCTACCAATCAGATCTCTGATCTCCGTGCCCTCTGTGAATGACTCCAAAATGTTGCCCCTGGCAATGACATCAGGGCTCCCATCTTCCTCATGTTCTGACCCGTCCGCAGCCATTTCAATGGCACCTGAGGAGAGAGAGACGGGTTAAGCTGTCACACAGTGTATAGGGGAGGCTGTCACATGCACAGTGTATATGGGAAGCTGTCACATGCACATTGTATAGGGGAGGCTGTCACATACACATTGTATAGG
>VKOC01000018.1:2399-16782 GCA_009364415.1 Spea multiplicata
TGAAGGCTTAGATGTAATATAAGGAACATTTACTTTATATGGAGGGTGGTAGATAAGTGGAACAGCCGGAACAGCCTCCCAGCAGAGGTGGTAGAGGGTAATACAGTGAGGGTATTAAACATGCATGGGATAGACAGACGGCTCCTGAATCTAAGACGAAACCAACGACTGATTAAGGTTCGAGTCGTTACAGCAGGAGAAAAGGGCGAGTAGACGGGGGCCGCCGGGGGCCGATCTGCCGGGAGATTCCGGGGGTTTTATGAGATTCTGGGAGATCCGATACGTAATTCGCCCCACGCTGTCCGAAGCACAAATCTCTGGTCATAAATACTTACATTTTTATAACGATTTAAGTAAATCCAATTGTTTTTTAGGACGTTTTTCGCTCTTTAAATGTTCTTACAGGAAATGCGTGTTTCCTCCCCGTAAGGAGACCTCGTCCTTATTAATCGGATCGGCCGTAAAAATAATGGCTTTCAAAAACCCAATAATGTGAAATTATTAAACAGGAACAGAGAAACTCAAACGACAGAACGTTCCGGGGGGGGCAGTAATAACCATTTCTGGGCTTATATCCCAAAGCCATATTGACGATGTCATCAGCCAAGTGCCAGTGATGTCATATGGACAGACTGGATATATAAACCCCGGGATTTGGTGCGGGAATTCGTGTGAAATGCCTCCTTTTACTCAGCAGAGGGCGCTGCGGCTCGTGGAAAACATCATCGTAGAATGTAGAGGGAGCCTATAATTAACTCTTTATTAGGGTTTGCGCAAACTCCATGCTGGGAAATAGAGGATTAAATCAATATGTAAAAAGTAACCCCCGATATATCTGCCCCTCTCCCCCCCCCGCTAACAAAAAGCCAATCTGATCTACATAAAAATGCGGTTTCAGCCCCTGCGCTTCCCGCTGTGCGAAACGCGTCGGCGCCGCGCATCCTAATCCCCGCTCTGTTGCAGCTGTTTTTGGCGGCGCTCTGCTTCACCTATTTCGCCAAAGCCTTCTCCGGGAGTTACATGAAAAGCTCCCTCACTCAGATCGAGAGGCGCTTCGACTTGCCCTCGTCCACCGTGGGAATGATCGACGGGAGCTTCGAGTTCGGTGAGTAGCGGGAATCGCCCCCCCCCCTGGAATTAACGCTCAGCGTCAGTCGCCGATTGGCTGTTGTGTTCTCCTTGCAGGTAATTTGTTGATGATCGCCGTCGTCAGCTACTTCGGAGCCAAACTCCACAGGCCGCGGATTATCGCCGGCGGCTGCCTCGTCATGTCGGTGGGAAGCTTCCTGACGGCCGCGCCGCATTTCTTCATGGGGCAGTAAGTAGCGGCGCTCGGCGTCCCGCTGGGATTATGGGGGCCGTTTAGTCTATTCTAGGAAATATTTGGGCGATTCGCCATTTTGGGTTCCAGAAGGTGTTTTGTTTTTTTTTCGTTCCACCCTTTGGGGAGTAAATGGGGGGGTAATTAATGCCGGACCAAGAAAAAGGGGCCCCCGGGAGCGGCGGGTGTTTCGCTAATTAATTAACCAAAAACTTCTTCTTTTCAGATATAAATATGAATCGTTACGGACGCAGCCGGCCGCGCAGAGTAATTTGAGCGCCGGCGTCTCGCCGTGCCTGGCCAATCGGACGCTCGAGGACCTGCAGTCAGGTGCCGCCGGCTCAACACGCAAAACATAACGTTTTTATATCAATGCCGAGAAATAACGATTCTTTTCACGGGAAAGACATGAAAGATAATCTGTGGCATTCAGGGGTTTGGGGGGCCTTCGGCCATTTTTTTATTAGACGTTTTAATGATTATTTTGGGGGGGGGTAAGAAATCTGCCCGGAGCCCCCGCTAATTGCCCATGCAGGGGATGGCGGTATTTATTTCCCGGAACACGTCGACTAAGTAGGGTTTTGTTGTGAAAAGCGGCCGATTAACCCTTTCAATTCGAGAAAAAAATAAGTTGTTCTTTTAACCAATGAAGGAATGCGTGAGATTTAACCCTTCGTTGCCTTGTATGTTTCAGACTGCGTGAAAGAAACCCGCTCATACTTGTGGGTTTGTATGTTGATTGGAAACATGTTACGGGGCATCGGAGAGACGCCAATCACTCCGCTGGGAATCTCCTACCTCGACGACTTCTCCAGGCCGGAGAACACTCCTCTGTACATAGGTAACGCTAATACATAGCGATTATATGACATCATCGATAATCAGGGTGAAGGGGCAGATTCTCTGGGTCACACATTCTCCCCGTCAGATCATTTATAAGACCCCCAGTATGTTGGGGTTCATATCCCTGCTTGAATGCAGGTGACTCTATTAAATGTATCCTTAAGTCAAGGTTTCCATGACGACCGATATTTTGGCTTTTGGCTAACACGTTTGGTGAGTCTCCGCATAGAATCTTCACGGCGGGCTATTAAAGGGTTAATATTTCCAGACTCTCGGGTTCCGGGGTAATCCATAGAGTTCTGATCAATTCCTAACAAAACCATAAATGCTGATAATCAATAATTATTGACAAACCGCCGCCCCCCCCATCTCAAAAAAAACGTTTTATGCTGTACTTTTGGAAATGTTTTTAACCCATTCTGTTCCCTCGCGGCCGCGCAGCGTTTCTGCACACGGTGGCGCTATTCGGCCCCATGACCGGCTTCATGCTGGGATCCTTCTGCGCCAAGCTTTATGTGGACATCGGATTCGTGGATCTGGGTGAGTTTCTGGCTCTATCCGGCCGCCGATAACAAGAGATTGTATTTATAACCAGCGTTACTCCCTCTCATCTACAGACAGTATTAACATCTCGCCCCAGGACACCCGCTGGGTCGGCGCCTGGTGGCTCGGGTTCCTTATTGCCGGGGCGATAAATCTATTATCTGGAATCCCGTTCTGTTTCCTGCCCAAAAGCCTGAAAAGACAAAGTGAAGAAGCGGAAACTGTTCCCGAGAAAATGAGCACCGACGAGAAGGAGCGGGATCGCGAGAAAGCGACGGTAAAAGGTGCGTCGGGGAGAGCGTCAACGCGTTTCACGGGAGCTGATTTATAGGCAGTCACTTAATGTCCGTTCCTCTCACTCTGCTTCTAAACTAACGCAGGGCGTCTAGCAAACTTTCCAGAATATTCTGGGGAGACAAGAGAGACGGGGGATGGGGAGAGACATTTAATACATAAAGGGATAAAAGACGGGAAGGAATTTATTTCAAAGGAGGAGAAAAATTATGGGGAAACAGCTTATTGATCCAAGGAGAAATCTGACGGCCATTTTGGGGTCAAGAAGGAATTTTTTTCCCTGGTTTGTGCAAAATTGGAAAGAGCGAAACCGGGGGTTTTTGCTTTCTTTTGGATCAACAGCAACAAATTAACCGATATAGGAAAGGCTGAACTTGATGGACGCAGGTTTTTTTTCAGCCAATGTAACAATGTAACTATGTAACTATACGTAACTATGTAACTATATGTAACTATATGTAACTATATATAACTATATAACTATATGTAACTATGTAACTATGTAACTATGTAACTATATGTAACTATATGTAACTATATGTAACTATATATAACTATATAACTATATGTAACTATGTAACTATGTAACTATGTAACTATGTAACTATGTAATAACACTAGAGAGTCAGAGACTGAGATGGAACGGAAGGAAGTTTTACTTTACTGAGAGGGCGGTAGATAAGTGGAGCAGCCTCCCAGCAGAAGTGGTAGACGAGACCAACGACTGATTAAGGTTTGAGTCTTTACAGCAGGAGAAACGGGCGACTTGACGGGGGCCGGATGGGGGCCGGTTCGTATGTGTTTCTGTGATTAGTTGGATCCGGTAACGGCCGTCCCGTTATTCTGCAGGGTTTTTCCTCTCGCTGAAGACGTTACTCTGCACCCCGTTGTACGCCGTCCTCCTGTGCGTCACCCTCCTGCAGATGAACAGCTTCTTGGGGTTCATCACCTACAAGCCGAAGTACATGGAGCAGCAGTACGGCCAATCCGCCTCCAGGGCCAACTTCATCACGGGTGAGCCGCGACCGGGCCGCCCCCTCTCCGCTGTATATATACATATTATATATTATATATATATTATATAATAACACCCCCCCCCGCATGCGCCTTTACAGTAGTTTTAGAGATTATAAACTTATGAATTTGGGTGCTGGGGGAGATTCACCAAAATCCCGGGTTTTAGGGAATAAATCAGTGATTAATGACTTCGGGAACGGCTGGGGTCCCGACTGCTGGTCTCACGCATGAATGTATTGTTTTCTAGGGGTGTCCACGCTGCCTGCGGCCGCTCTGGGGGTCTTCTTAGGGGGTCTGATTATGAAGAGGTACAAGTTTGGGCTCCTTTCAGCGTCCAAGATGGCGTTCGTGACGTCCTTCGTGGCGTTTCTTCTCTCGCTCTCCGTATTTGTAATCGGTTGCGAGAATAACGACGTGGCCGGCCTTACGGTGGCGTATGACGGGTGAGTGACCTCTTGGGGCCAATTAACCCATCGCACACCAGTGACTTCCAATAATATGCCTCCCCTCTCTGTAATATAGGGTTAAACCGTCGGGGCCCCGGGACGGCCTGGCGTTTGCTCCGTGTAACTCTGACTGCGAATGTTCACCGAAGCAGTGGGACCCGGTGTGCGGAGAGAATGGGGTCACATACATGTCGGCGTGTTTGGCCGGCTGCAAATCCTCCACCGGATCCGGACGGGACAGAGTAAGCACAACACCGCCAAGACGCGCCGGGGCGGTTCTACCGTATGGGCAGATTTAGGAGCCTCTCGGGGGCCCCGCTGGAAAATGGAGGAGCGACGCCGGTTTCTCGGCCGCTGTTGGGGTTATACAGAAAATATTGTGACCAATTAAATAGCTTTTCTTTAGGGGCCCCTGGGAGCCCTAGAGCTGCCCATGGCTACTGGACCTGAAGGATTGAAGGGATCTTTTGCCTCTGACTCCAGAAATGGGGTATCAGATCCTCACCTCGGGCAGTTGCCTAATGCAGACGTGGCGCCTCAAAAACCTGGGGGCCACATGATTAAGTGAAACATACGCGTGGCGTTTATTGTCAGATATAGAGGAACCCACCCGGGGGGCCCTGAAAAGCTCGGCGCAGGACAGCATTCTCTCCGCCGGCCCCTGAGTGTACACTCTCCCTGCCGGCCCCTGAGTGTACACTCTCCCCGCCGGCCCCTGAGTGTACACTCTCCCCGCCGGCCCCTGAGTGTACGCCTTGTGTTCCCTGCAGGTTTATTACAATTGCTCGTGTATCGGGGCCACGGGCTTCCAGGCCAGCAAACTGTCGGCCACGTTGGGGACGTGTCCCCGGAGCGAGAACTGCTCCAAGATGTTCCTGTACTATACGATAAGCCAGGCCTTCATCACCTTCATCTTCGCGCTGGGAGGATCCGCGTCTTATATCATCGTCATGTGGTAAGTCCCGCCGTCTCTCCCAGTAACTGCCCCGTAACTGCCCCCTGCTGCCGGGGCGAGTGTAACCCGCAGCGCCCCCCGCATATTATTTGTCCATCACATCATTTAATGAAGTATATTGTGACGCATTTCGAGAAATTCTGGGTCAAACTACTAATTGTGGAGATAGCGGGAATAGTCTGTCGGTTTCCATGGCAACTGCTCCACATTTGGAATTTGCCCCAATTTTGTCAGAGCGTCTCCACATGCGTGGCACACGTTACATGAAGCGTGTGCCGTGTCCTCCACTCGCTGACATGCCTTTTGTGTCCTGCAGGTCCGTTAGTCCGGAGTTAAAGGCCCTGGCCATCGGAGTCTATATGTTACTGATCAGGACCCTCGGTAGGTGTTTATGTACCGATCGCTCACACTGTCGCCTACGTATGACACGCGTGCAGTAAACATACATGTCCGCCGTCCCGTGTCACAATAATGCCCTCTTCTGGGGCGGTTTCCCTGCCGCGTACATCTGCATCCCGCCACGAGCAGCAGTCCACACCGGCTTCAGCCTCAGATATTTCGCCATAGACTCCCTTTCCATGTGCGCACGGAACCCGTATGATCACGTGACCACGTGGCGGTAAAAGGATGCCTGACATCAGCCGGATGACATCACAGACACAGAACTCGGCGGTCCACGGGGTGGGGGGGTCGTTATTTACATCCGCAGACACTTTCTCTCACCTGCTTTCCTTTTGCCGCCTGCAGCCGGGATCCCGGCCCCGATATACTTCGGGGCCCTCATAGATAAGACGTGTTTGAAATGGGGAACCAACGCCTGCGGGGGGAAAGGGGCCTGCAGGATGTACGACGCGGCCTCGTTCAGGTAAAAGAAACGTTAACCCGATTATGGGGTAAAATTCCCAAAACATGATAATCAAAGAATTACAGAGTGTAAGCTCTGCGGGTCAGGGAGCTCGTTTACTCATCGCCAGAATTAGTCATAAATTCCTTCTCTGTCTCCCCCGCAGGAATATATTTTTGGGTCTGACGGCTGGAATCCGCGCTCCCATTTACATCATATATCTGGGCTTCATCTACATGGTAAAGCAGCAGCTCCGGGGGGCCGCCGGAAAAGCCCCACAAACCGCGGGGAGCAGGGAAGAAGCCGCCGGGGCAACCCGCTACGAGAACGAGGCCAGTAAGGAGGAACGCGAGGCGCTCGGCGCGGAGTCCGGCCTTTAATGTGTCTAAATCTGTGTATTTCTAATAAAAATAATCCATCTTCTTGTGTAGACTGCATGCTGCGCATGTTCCGAACGTATCACACATCCCCCGACGCACTCCGTTATACCCCTCCATAGAGGCTAGTAATGCCCCGGCCACCCAGGGCGACAGCAAGCGGCGGGACTGTCTCACACCACCTGGACAGTTTGGTTCTGTAATCTGCCCTAACAGCTCCGTATTAAAGCCACCTGTGCGCATGCAGGACAGCTGGGAGCGAACCAGCCCCGTGGACAGCCCTCATACCTCACACATTGGGCAAATCTCCCATAAGAATCAAAAGGGAGATCCCTGAGAAAAATACACCGGGGGGGGGTCCACCCGGGGGGACTTAGCACCAAATACCACAACCGGACCAAAATCACAGCCCCTCATCCGGCCCGCCCCCGGTGTCATAGAGAAGGCTGGGGGCACTCAGGGAAGGGGACATCACTGACTTAATCTACTTTAGAGAATTTGGGCCCCGGCAGCCCCTTCACTGCTGGATCCTTCCTGTGATCCGTCTGTGGGATTTCTGCCTATTAAATGTCCGTGTGGTGAGAGAGCGTCAGCCGCCACATCCATGACGGGTCCGTGCCATAAAACATAAAAATGGGGGGGGGGTATTCACGCATCACCCCCCATTGTACAGCACTACGGACTATGCCGGTGCTACACAAATAAACCGGATATAGTTACAGCTGCCCTGAAACCTACGGATCACTGGGGGAACGTGTCCTGCGTGGCTGCGGTAATTACCACCGCGGAGAGCACTTCGGGGTTAATTATCAGGAAAGGTTGAAGTCTAAGCCATGTTTTCAGCGCTCCTCCTCCTCCTCGCTCAGATCTTCCTCGCCGCACTTTGTGGAAGAAGCTCCGTAAGTAACATTTTCTGCAGCCCGTTCTCTGAAAACCATTCAATGTCATAATTCCGAGTCTTGTATGATGTCATAACCACAAATACGAGCTCACGCCGGACCCGATCAGATAACAGCTGATATTAGAGCGGGGCCCGCCGTTAATAAAACGTTATCTCGGAACCCGTTTACTGAATAAATTATCAAATTCTGGAAATACTTTTCCAAACTCCGTGAAATTCGGCGTCACGGAACGCGTTCCTGATGTATGTACATGTATGTTACACGCCTTCGCCGGCGATGAATGGATGATCACGTGTTATTTGTGAAGGATAGACGTGGCGATCCGTCCCGGTTTCTGTAAATAGATTTTTCTCGCAATTTTTCTGGAAATTTCGTTTTTTAATTTTGTCCGAATTCAGGAGTTTTTTTGATTGGAATATTGTGGGATTAAGCTGCAGAGAAGCTGCGATGGCTCCGGCAGGGAATTCATCGCCGACGAAGCGACTGAAAGTTTCCAAACTAAAGGTAAAAATTCTTTAAAGTTTATTAATACAGAGAAAAAAACGAGATCAGGCGCGTCAGACCCCGGAGAAACGGTCGATTTCTAAGGTTTTTATTTCCAATCTTTCTCCGACCGGGACAATTTGATTTTCCCGACGATCTGATTTTCCGAAGATCTGATTTTCCTGGCGATCTGATTTTCCGCGACGATCTGATTTTTCCTGGCGATCTGGCGATCTGATTTTCCCGACTGATTTCTCGATTGATTTTCCCATCGACGCAGAATCTGATTTTCCTGCGATCTGATTTTCCTGCGCGATCTGATTTTCCCAGACGATCTGATTTTCCGGCAATCTGATTTTCCTGCGAATCTGATTTTCCTGACGATCTGATTTTCCAGATTGATCTGATTTTCCCGACTCACGATCTGATTTTCCAGACGATCTGATTTTCCCGACAATCCTATTTTCTTGGCGATCTTCTCAGCAATCGAATTCTGAAGTCATTTAGTAACAGATCTCAGGCCGGTGTCCGCCTCCCTCACAGTATAATTATTATTTATTCATTTATATGGCGCCATCATATTCCGCGGCGCAGTACAGATTTCACGTTTCCGTGTATTGCAGGTCTTCCTTCTCGCGTTATCCTACTCCTACGTCACCAAGTCGCTGGCGCTCAGCTACTCCAGGAGTATGATCACTCAGATCGAGAGGAGATTCAACATCCCGTCTTCGTTAGTCGGGGTTATCGACGGGAGCTTTGACATCGGTAATCCGTCTACAGTATCGGGGGCTCCGGACCCGAATGCCGCGCCCCAGCCTATTGGGGTGAAATAACCTTCCTTATTCTTCCTTTGCAGGAAATTTGCTGGCGATCGCCTTCGTGAGTTACTTTGGCGCGAAATCTCACCGCCCGCGAGTGATGGCGGCCGGCTGTCTCGTTATGTTTTTGGGCGCCTGTCTGACAGCGTTACCTCATTTCATTATGAGACAGTAAGTGGATAAAACGGAGGCGGAGTCTGGACCGATGAACCAATCAGATTCTTCGTGAATCACGTCCAGTAGGGTTACCCTCTAGGTATCAGCTGTAGCCGTGTATGTGTGCTGCGTGTACATGTGCACGTATGTAGTGTGCGTGTTGGTCTAGTACGGATGTTCGTGCTGCTCGTACAGCCGTGTAATGTCATTACCGTGTTACAGATACCAGTACGACCGTGCACATAGCGTGTCCGCGAATTCCACGTCCCATGTGCAGCTGTGTCTGGCAAATCAGAGCCACGCGAGTGAAGCCGGGGCGTCCGAAGGTGCCGTATAAATACTAGAATTATTACTGACCACTGACTGTTCTGGCGTATTACGTGTAGCTTAATTTTAAAAAAAATTAAATAATGTAATTATTTAATTAATGTAATGTACACGCTACATACATGTGAAGGATTTCTGTTCTGGGGTACAGGAGATGGGATAATTATAATATATTATATATGATGATAACCCTGCCCCAGTGGCACTCAAACGAGAATGAACGCTCTGTAAGGGGGCGCTCCGTTCTCCTGGAAATGGATTGTAAATTCTCTTTATTGCCCCCGCAGAGTGTAAGTCGGGATCCGAGTCGCACATGTGGATCTTCGTGCTGGTGGGAAACATCTTGCAGGGAATTGGGGAGACCCCCATCGAACCTCTAGGACTGTCCTATGTGGACGACTTTGCCAAAGCTGACAATTCCCCCTTTTACATTGGTGAATATTAAACGGTCTGAGTGTTGGGTGCAGGGGTGTAAGTAGAAGCCACAGGGCCCTGGTTTGAAAAATACCCTGGGCCCCCCAACTTCACCAAGCAATATGTCCGACAATGCCATCTTTGCCCCCAAACAGTCTGCCTTTGCCCCTGCTTGCACCACTTACCTGCAGGAGTGGGGTCTCTCGTTCTCTGTGCTGTGTTCAGAGAGCTCTAGCATGCAGGAAGTGGATATGACATGACTTCCTGGATCAGTCAGACATCTGATCGGACCAAGTGGGCAGACAGGTGGTTACAGGGGTCTCCCGGGCCCCCTGAGCGCAGGGTTGTGCGAGAACCGCTGTTATTCAGAGGCCTGAAACAAAATGAGAAAATTAAAATTTACACCAAAGGCCGCAGATCCCAACTTCTGCTGCCAAAAGTACAAAGTCACGGAAAGTGAGAGCTGACGCCAAGTCACGCCTGGGTCACGGGATCGGTGTCACAATGTAACAATCCGCTAGTTTAACCCTTTACTTGCCTCACACCGGTGCCTGTCTGGGAGCCCCGAATTATAGACCCCATTAGACCCCCTGGCCCAGACAGTACCGTCCCGGGTCTGTATGAGGGCTGCGGGGATTGGCTTCTGTGTATAGGGGGTGTATGTATCCATACTGCCCCCCCCCCGGGAATAACTGTTTGATAAAGATTGGGGGCTTTGCAGTAATGGCAGTGATTTGAGGCTTTTCATTCTCTCGCGCAGGAATAATACAGACCATATCGATCGGCGGACCCTTCCTAGGCTCGTTAATGGCGGCGTTCTTCGCACAGATCTACGTGGACGTCGGGTTTGTAAATCTGGGTAATACATTGTATCTGTTCTAAAATTCCGCTATTTGTTGTAAAACGTTTTATGAATAGAGTGTTCATTAATCTCACTTGTCAGTGCCAGAAAAAATAACAATTATTTAGAAAAAAATCAAAAAGGTCAAAAAAAAGGACCGAAGAACGAGTTCCACGTTAATCATACATGATCTGGGGTAGGATGATTGACCAAATCCGACGTTTCTCTGCCCGGTTACCTTAAGGAACCTCTAGAACGGTTACACATTAAAACCTTGATGGAAGCCGCCATCTTAGCTTAGTCTTTGGCTCTCGTTATCTGCGGACCCCGAGCCGCCATTGCTGTCAGTCATGTGATATGTGATCTTTTGGGCGAGTTCCTCTTCTCAAACACCGCACTGAGCTGACGCTTTATGGCGATGCTAAAGTTAACCCTTTTAACTTGGTTGCTGCAGATGATGTCACTTTGGGACTGACCGATACGCGTTGGGTTGGCGCTTGGTGGCTGGGATTTTTGATTAGCGCCGCTCTCAATCTCGTCGCGGGGATTCCATTCTGGTTCTTCCCGAAATCTCTTCCCAAGGAAGGTGAAGAAGATCTGCCGGAGGCAAAAGAAACGCTTCAGCCCCTCACGGAGGAGAAGAGGATAGAAACCCCCGACCAGAAAGTTGTTGGTGAGTGGGATGCAGGGAGTACGCCCTTATGAGACGGGACGGGCGAGCTTTGCGGGGCCCCTAGGCCAAAAACATTTAAAAAAAAATGGAAGGAAATGAGATTCGGGTATAGAATTAAAAGAACAAGTGGAACGGGCAGCTGGAACCGGCAGGGCAAATAATAAACCCTCGATACGGTGGCAGCCCCTTCCCCGATAATAAAACCTTTGGCATCGTACAGTCCCGGCCCTGTTTTACCCCCTGTCCTCGGCACATGCCTAGACTGCCCTATGGAGAATCTGGGGGTTTTAGGGGGTCTCCCACGGGGTAATAAAGTAATCCGCGCGATCTAATTGGATGGAATAATCCACATTCTGCTCTGTCACAGAATTCCTGCCGTTCTTGAAGAGACTCTTGGGGAATCGGGTGTTCATGTTATTTCTGGTCGTCACCGTCCTCCAGTTCAACGCCTTCGTGGGATTCTTCTCTTTTATGCCGAAATACGTGGAGCAGCAATACGGAAAATCGGCATCAGAAGCCATCTTTTTGATTGGTTGGTATCCTGGGAAATATATACACCGGCCAAGAATGTGGCCCAAAATCCTTTCTCCATTCTCTCTCCCTCTCCTCTCTTTGTGCCCTCTTGTCTCATTTCTCTTCCCCTGCATTTTCTCTGTTTTCCCTGTTCTCTCTCTACTCCCCTTCTCTCTCCCCCTCCTTTCCTTCTTTCTCCCCATCCATTCCTACTCTCCCTCCGCTTCTCTCTCTCCCCCTCCCCACCTTCTCCCTCCCCTTCTCTCTCCCCCTCCTTTCCTACCCTCCTTCCCCCTTCTCTCTCCTCCTCTCTCCCCCTCCCTTCTCTCTTCCCTTCCCCTTCTTTCCCTCCTCTTTTCTCTCTCCCCCTCCTTTTCTTCTCTCCCCTCCATCTCTTCCTCCTCCTCTTACTCCCTCCCCTCTTTCTCTCTCTTCTCCTTCCCTCCTCAACTCACCTATAATTTCCTCACCTGTTCCTCACTTCTCCTACCTATTTATAGAAATATATGTAACCGGTGCTCCCATCACCCTCAGCCAAGCGGCCCGGTGTTATATCTCTTTTCCCTGCAGGTGTGTACAATCTCCCCGTAATTTGCATCGGTTACTTTTTGGGAGGATTTTTCATGAAGAAATTCAAGGTGACGACGTTTTTGGCGGCAAAGATTGGATTTTGGAGCTCGGTGCTGGAATATCTCATTTATTTCTCGGCCTTCGCCATGCTCTGCAGGAACGCCGTCGTAGCCGGACTCACCGTGTCGTATGACGGGTATGGACCCCCCAACTCTGCGGTTTTAGTTTTTGGGTGAAAATCCTGGAGTTTGGGTCTGGAGATCATGTGTAGGAAATGATATATCTAAACTCCAAACTCCACTCAGGGCTAGAGGGCAGGTTCTTGGGATGGAGGGGCAGATTCCCAGGCTGCACGGGGCAGAAGGGTGACATCTGACCAGGTCAGGCAGGTCTTTGAGACGTAAAATGATTTTTTTTCTCTTTTCTTCAGAGTTGAAGAAACTTCCTATGTGGATAATCTGCGCTCGGATTGTAACAGGAACTGCGACTGCCCCACGGATATTTGGGACCCCGTGTGTGGCGATAACGGGGTGTCGTACGTGTCGGCTTGTCTGGCCGGCTGTGACTTTTCCACGGGATGGGGACAGGATGCAGTAAGTCGGGGTCACCATACCATGGACGCGAGGGGCTGTACACATACCTCCCAACTGTCCTGTTTTCAGGGGGCAGTGGGCGAGACATGTAGTCACCCACACTTTGGTTCTTGTAACGTGGTGGTTGTTGTAAGAAGGTGGTGGTTGTGATGTGATGGTAGTTGTGATGTGGTTGTTGTAAAGTGGTGGTTGTTGTGACGAGGCGGTGGTTGTGATGCGGTGGTTGTTGTGGTGCAGTTGTGTGACGCGGTGGTGTTGTTGACGCCCAGGGGTGGTTGTTGTGGACGAGTAGGTGCGTTGTGATGCAGGTGGTTGTTGTGATGCCGTGTTTTGGGTGTTTGGTTTTTTTTTCGTTGGAATCGCATGGTGTGGTGTGTGATGTGGATACATGGTCGTTGTGATGTGGTGGTTGTTCTTTGTGGATGTGGTGGTTGTTGTGATCGGTGGTAGTTGTTGATGTTTGTATGGTTCGTCTGTGATGTGGTGGTGTGTTGTGATGTGGTGGTTGTTGTGATGCGGATGGTAGATTGCGGATGCGTGTTTAGTTTGTGAGTCCGGGTCGCGTGGTCTTGTGATGCTCGGTGGTTGTTGTGATGTCTTTGTGAATGTGCGTTGTTGTAAAGTGTGTGGTCCGTTGTGGATGCACAGTTGGTGTTGTAGTCCGTGTGGTTGTGGAGCGGTGGTGGTTGTGCTGCTCTGGTAATAGGTGGTAGTGATGCGGGTGGTATTTTGTGACGCGCGGGTGGTTAGTTGTGATGCTCGGTATGGGGTAGTGATGCAAGTTGGTATGTTTGTGACGCTGGTGGTTTGTGATTGTGATGCCCGGTGCTAGTTCTCGCTCCACGCCCCGCCGCCCCGCGTGTCGTTGTGTTGGGAATCGCCCAGGTGTGTGGTTGTGGATGCCGCTTATGGTCGCTGTAGTTGGTGATTGCCCAGGTAGGCTGGGTTGTGCATATATGCCGTAGTAGTGTGACGCTTTTGGTGGTGGTTGTGTTATGCGGTGTGGTTGTGAATGTGCTGGTGTAGTTGTACGCAACTGGTGGTGGTTGGGATGCTCGGTGGTGCGGTTGTTATGCACAGGGCATGCGGCTCGGTAGTTGTGAACGGCTCCCTCCAATAACCGGTCACCTACCGTGGTTGGGATGCCTCGCGGGCAGAAGTGCGGTGCGTGGTGGACTGCCTATGCTACGGTGGTTGTGATGTGTTTTCCCACATGTTTTTATGGTTATTTCTTCAGGTTTTTCGCAATTGCAGCTGTATCCCTGGTTTTAACAGCAGCGCCGTGCTTGGCCAGTGCCCCAGGGAGGGCAAATGCGACACCATGCTGCTGTATTTCATGATCCTGTCACTCGTCTGCTGCCTGATTTACTCATTTGGAGCCATGCCGGGGTACATGGTGTTAATCAGGTAATGTTACCCTTTCTGGGGCTGTGCTGGGGGGTACATGGTGTTA
>VKOC01000019.1:0-10480 GCA_009364415.1 Spea multiplicata
CCCCCCCCCCCAATATGTCTTGTGCTGGCCATGCATGCGCGGTGCCGCTTACGCGTACATTTCTTCTTCTGCCATTTAAGTAGTTATCGAAGCTTAGACGTTACCAGGCAGGGACTCCCCTACTCTGTTAGCGAGCGGAACCTGACCATGCGGGGCTGAGTGTTCCGGGGGAAGGGATAAATGGCGCACAGGTTCTGGAAGAGGCGTTTATGGGCGGATGAAGTGGGAGGAGCCTGGTTAAGGAGTAGCGCTCTGAAAGGCTTTGGAGAGGGTGTGGGAGCGAGTCTTGTTGGCTTATAACTCTAATCGTTGTTGTATTTGCCCCCCCCCCTTCTCTTCTGCTCTTTGTCCCCCCTTTTTCTTTCCTTCCACCCCCAAAGGTTCCGCTCTAAATATCACCCGGACGAGGTGGGCCGCCACAAGCAGGAGTGTCAGGCGGCCCTCCGCACCCGGCTGGGTGCCTTCATGTACCTGATGGAAAGCAATTGGTTAACTGATATCCAGCTGGACATGGACAAGGCTCCAGCATCAAACTCCTGGATGCACGTAAAACCCCCCCCCCCAATAATCTCTAGCCAATCACGTTGCGCGCCTCCTGATTCCCGGCACTCACCTTGTAACGTGCGTCGGCCCCCCTACAGCTGTGATAAAGATGGAGGGGGGAACTGAAATCGACTTGAAGATTCTGGACGAGGAGGAAGAGCAGGCGAGGAGAGAGGCTGCTAAAAAGGAAGCGGCGCGGCGCTCGGAGGGGGATAAGAAGCCGGCCGAGGAGAAGGAGGCCGCCCCAAAACCTGAGAAAGAGGAGGCAGCCGAAGAGAAGCCCCCGAAACCCAGTGATGAGGAGGGCAAAGCCGAGGAGGCGGACGGGGACAAGCGGAAGGTACATGCGCAGGCTTAGATGAGTTTTACTTTGAGAGGCTGGTAGATGCGTATAACAGCCTCCCAGCAGAGGTGGTAGAGGGTAATATATGCTAATATGCCCAGTTACCGTGCATGTGAGCCAGGATCCCTGACCTCACACCTTTCTTTCTCTCCAGTCAAGCAAAAGGAAGCGCAAGCACAGCGGCGACAGCGACGTCAGCGACTCGGAGTCTGGGTCAGAGAGTGGGAGTCTGAAACCGGAACCCCCCGGGCAAAACGGGAGAGGTGAGTGCCGTCCGGCCCCCGGCCGCATAGCGCTGCGCTTCCATGAGGCCTCGACGTTAACGGCCACCTTTCCTCCGTGTTACAGAGGAGGGAACCCCCAAGAAGAAGGAGAAAGAGGAGGATGGAGAGAAACCAAAAGAGAAGCAGAAGGAAGAAGTCGTGAAGCCGCGGCCTCTGCACAAAACCTTGTCCCTCTTCATGAGAAGCATCGCGCCAAACATCTCCAAGGCCGAAATCGCCTCGGTGAGACCCTCAGACGCGAGACCCTGGGCCGTGACCCACCATGCGGCCCCATAAACTTACTGACCAGTACTATGGGACGAGCGAGGGGCTGGGAGAGACATAAAGGGGTTAAAGTGCAGGAGGGAAGCTTATTTCAAAGGAGGAGAAACATTACAAGAGGCCAGAGGTTTTGCTGGCATGTCATAGATGAGTGGAACAGCCTCCCAGCAGAAGCGTTAGAGGGTAATACAGTGAGGGTAATTAATGCACGGGACAGACGTACGGCTCCTGAATCTAAGACCAGATGGGGGCCGGTGTGCCGTTAAATATTTCTATTGACTGAATCTCTTCGTAGTGCTTCCTCTCCCGCTGGAGGTTGTAGGCAGCCCCTCCATGCGCGGACGCCCTCGGTATCGGAGGAATAATTAATCACGTTTCCCTCTGTAGGTCTTCAAGAAGTATTCCGGGTTTCTAAGGGTTGCGCTGTCTGATCCCCAGCCGGAGAGGAGGTGAGTTAATAGAACCGTACTGTATGCGGGGGCCACGCGGCGCTGCAGAGCATCTCACCCAAACGCTCTGCGCAGGCTGGGGACGTCCGGGGGAAGCCCTGACCTCCTGAACTCATGGATTTGGTTTTGTCCGGTTGCGCAGGTTTCTCCGGCGTTGTTGGGTGACTTTTGATCGGAGCGTTAACATCAAAGAGATCTGCTGGAACCTGCAGAATATCCGGGTACGGAGTCCCTACTGTCCCCCGCCTCCGTCTGTCCGCCCTCTGGCGCTTTCCCCGCCTCCGTCTGTCCGCCCTCTGGCGCTTTCCCCGCCTCCGTCTGTCCGCCCTCTGGCGCTTTTCCCCGCCTACGCGTCTAGCCGCCCTATGGCGCTTTTCCCCCGGCCTCCCGGGTTGTCGCCTCTGGTGCTTTCCCCGCCTCCGTCTGTCCGCCCTCTGGCTTTCGCACCCCTCCGTCTGTCCGCCCTCTGGCGCTTTGCCCGCCTCCGTCTGTCCGCCCTCTGGCGCTTTGCCCGCCCTTTCCCCGCCTCTGTCTGACTATTGGTTACACCGCTCTCTTGCAGCTCCGTGAGTGTGAGTTGAGTCCAGGCGTGAACAGGGAGCTGTCATGGCGCGTCCGCAACATCAGCGGCTTAACGCAGCACCGCACCGTCCAGCGCAACGACATCAAACTGGCAGCGAAGCTCATCCATGTGCTGGACGAGAGGGGGCAGCTCTGGAGCAGGGCCGAGGAGGGCCAGGTAAGGGCGGATGTGCGTGATTGGAGCATTGGCAGGGATGTTTAACCCCGTGAATTCTCCAGCACCGCTTAAGTCTTTCTTCTCCCCCTTCAGGAGGGCATCGGCCAGAATCCTATCCTCAAAAACATCACCGATTACCTCATAGACGAGGTCAACGCAGAAGAGGAGGAGCTTCTGTGGGGTACGGGGAGGACCCCTGAATCGGAGCCCCCCAAAGAGGGGAATCCCACCGAAATAGTTGTGGAAAGAGATGAGAAACTCATAAAGGTTTGTAATGTCTGCCACTGCTCTCTGGTAGTGTGTAGGGCGCTGCCGGTGTGCGTGGTGTAGCAGTGTGTAGGACGCTGCAGTGTGTAGAGCGGTGTGGTGTAGTAGTGTGTAGGGCGCTGCAGTGTGGAGAGCGCTGCCGTTCAGATACAGACAGAGACACAGATATAGATAGGGCGCTGCCAAGTGTGCACGCGGTTGTGGGTGTAGCAGTGTGTTGGGCGCTGCCAGGGTGCACGCGGTGTGGTGCTAGCAGTGTGTCGCTGCAGGTGTGCACGCGGTGTTGGTGTAGCAGTGTGTATGGGCGCTGCCGGTGTGCACGCTGGTGTGGTGAGCAGAATGTGTAGGGTGCTGCTGGTTCGTGGCAGTGTGGTTTGTAGCAGTGTGTAGGGCGGCTGCCTGACGTAGTGTGCGCGGGTGTGGTGTAGCAGTGTGTAGGGTGCTCTGGTGTGCGCGTTGTGGTTGTAGCAAGTGTGTAGGGCGCTGCTGGTGTGTGCGCTGGTTTTAGGTGTAGTAGTTGTTGGGGCTGCCGGTGTGCGCGGTTGTTGCGATAGGGCGCTTACGGTGTGTGCGCACGCGTGTGGTTGTAGTGGTGTAGGGCGCTACGGGTGTGCGCACGGTGTGGTGTAGTGTGTAGGGCGCTGCCGGTGTGCTCGGTGTGGTGTAGCAGTGTGTTTAATGTATGTCTCCTCCTCCCCCCAGGTCCTCGACAAGCTCCTGCTGTACCTGCGCATTGTGCACTCTGTTGATTATTACAACACCTGCGAATATCCAAGTGAGGATGAAATGCCCACGCGCTGCGGTATCATGCACGTGCGCGGCCCCGTGCCCCCCAATCGGGTATCACACGGAGAAGGTAAATATTACGTGCAGCTATACAGGGCGCGGGGGGTATAGATACTGTTGGTATACAGGGCGCGGTGGGGGGGTATATAGATACTGTTGGTATACAGCGGCTCGTGGGGGTATATAGATTACTTTTGGTATACAGGGTTGCATAGGGGGGGCTATAGATACTGTTGCGTATACAGGGCGCGGGGGGTATTATACTGTTGGTTACGGGCGCGGGGGGTATATATAGATACTGTTGGTATACAGGGCGCGGGGGGGTATATAGATACTGTTGGTATATAGGGTGCGTGGGGGTATATATACTCTGTATACAAAACGCTCCCTTTTTAACCCCCGCTCCTCTCAGTGGCCGAGTGGCAGAAGACGTTCGAGGAGAAGCTGGCCCCTCTGTTCGCTGCGCGGGAGATGCTCTCCGAGGAGGAGGCCGTGAAGATGGGGAAGAAAGACCCCGAGCAGGAGTTGGAGAAGTTTGTGGTGGCAAATACCCAGGAGCTGGGCAAAGAGAAGTGGCTTTGCCCTCTGAGCGGCAAGAAGTTCAAGGTTAGGGCAAATGTCTAAAAGTAGTGGGGCCGGGCTTGGGGCTGGGGTCCCCCCCCTGCCGTGTGGGGCCAGGCTTGGAGCAGGGGCCCCTGCCGTGTGGGGCCGGGCTTGGTGGTTGTTGTGCGAAGGAGACGAACGCCATGTTTTTTTTTTTTTGCCAGGGCCCGGAGTTTGTCCGCAAACATATCTTCAACAAACACGCGGAGAAGATCGAGGAGGTCAAGAAGGAAGTTTTGTTCTTCAATAATTATTTAATGGACAGCAAACGGCCGGCGCTCCCCGAGGTGAAACCCGTCCAGCCGCAGGTCAACTCCACAGCTCAAGGTGAGGGCGCCGCTCACTCCGCTCCCCACTCCGCCGGAGGCTCGCGTCCCGCCCTGTGTCTCACTCTACCTTCCCTTGTCTCCTTTCTTCTAGCTTTGGCCCCTGGGCTTCTCTACCCCCATCAGGGACACCAGTCCTTGTTACAGTACGGCCAGCCCCGGCTGCCGGTCCTTGGATACGGAGGTAAGTGTAACGAATCGTGCGGCGACTTTGCCTGCCGTTCATGCGCGGCGTTTTAACGCGTTCCGATCTCTCCCTCAGGGCCTCAGTTCCCTCCAGCTCCGTACGGTGCCGGTCGTGGGGCCTACGACGCCTTCCGGGGCCAGGGAGGACTATACCCCGGGAAACCACGCAACAGGTGAGTATGAACTCTGGCTGAGCATCGGCTTTTCTCTCACTCACACTCCAACTGCCTTGTGATGCATTCTCTGTCTGCCCCCGTAGGATGATCAGAGGTGACCCCCGAGCCATTATCGAATACAGAGACCTGGATGCCCCCGAAGATGTAGATTTCTTTTAACTGCCCCCCTTGTGTTTTAACTGCCCCTTTGGTCTGTGTTCTGTATCCACCAAGCTCTTTAATCCATGCAAAGTTCTGTTTTTTGGGTTTTTTTTGTTACTTTTGTATTAATTATTTTCAGGAGCCCTGGTTTCAGTTAGCGGAAATATTAATTTTTGGTCAATAAACTGATTCCCTGGACAAATGTGTGTTTTTGGGCAAGCTGGTGGGGTCAGCTTCGCGGTGACGGCGCATGACTGTTAGGGATATTAATGAGACAAAATAGGTAAAACCAATATTTTATCACACACGCAAAATAACGACGCTACCGAATATTATACCGCATCCACAATATTAATTTAAGGAGATTCCCTATATTATCTCCGATCCTAAATCCTTTCAGATCGCCGAAAATTATAATTCAAATCAGATATACATCACAATGATAATCAATCAAAAATATTTATTGTCAATACAATTTATAAAATCTGTATAAGTCACACAGTGCATGATATAAAACACAAAGTTCTTAAACATGTCAAAAATGAATCAGTTCCATATACCAATATATTATCGATAGTTATCAATACGAATTAATACTTTGAGTCTAACACACAATTAATTTCCATTCCACTCAGCAACCAACAATGATAATAATCAGGGCAGTAATAAAAATATCACTATCTCTATTATATATTAGTTCAACTAATATGACAATTAAAATAATGTAATAATGTCTAAGAGAATAAGTGACGTTCCTAAAAGATGCAAATAATGTCAAACTTCATCTACAGGTAAAAATACCTTTTCATTATTGTTATTATCACGGGTTATAAGCTGCAGTCTCACAAGCTGCCATATACAATAATATCATATACAATAATATCATATACAATAACGCCATATACAATAATATCATATACAATAATATCATATACAATAATGCCATATACTATTTCCCAGAAACAGGGAATTCTATATGAAGAAGACAAAATTCACCTCTATTCAGAATAATAAAACAATTATATTTACCACCATTTGTTGTTGTTACCCAACTGGTCCTTGTAGAAATGAATCCAGGTTCAATGGTAAAATTAAGTGGGAAAGAATATAACTTACTAAAAGTTATATAGGTTGGGACTCAAAGTAATTCTAAGAGTAAGATTATGGTGCCAGGATCTTGGGATTCCAATTCTTTGGGGTAAATTAAATGAGTCCGTCCTTTAAGGTGAGAGTTTTAAGGTGAGCCTCCCTTTTTAAGGTCAGAATTTTAAGGCAAGTCCTTTTAATGATTAAAAACCTTAGCTTTTAAAGACCGGGCTCATTATCATAGCCTCCACCTCTTGATTGGAATTCTCCAATCACGACGGTGGGTTTTACCCATTATAATTAGAACTACTATTTATATTTACACCGTTGCAAAAAACAGAATGTTGCAGAATCTTGTAATACCTTTTTTATTGGACTAACAGTATTTAAAATAATAGCTTTCGGGAGTCCTCCCTTTATCAAGTCAAAAGGGAGGACTCCCGAAAGCTTGTATATTATTTTTAATACTGTTAGTCCAATAAAAAAGGTATTACAAGATTCTGCAACATTCTGTTTTTTGCATTCGTATACACTGGACCAATACGGCTACCCCAAACTACAGTCTTTACACCGTTGTAATTTCTTAATTTACCTGCAAGAGACGCTCTGGTCTAAGAAATAACTAAAAACCATTACATATACGTTAGGAATTTATCCTTGGTCACCTTATCTTTAGATGTTACCTCCTAGGTAGTAAATCAGGTCTTTGTAGTCACCCATATCTCCAGACGTTGCCTCCTAGATAGTAAATTAGGTTTTTGGTGGTCTTACGACGTATCCCCCCTTCCAATTTACATTCCTAAGGATATGCAGTGTCTACTCCTTTAGTTTCTCACGGAAGATAACATTCATTATATCCTATATACTGAATACTTCTTTGTTCTCAATTATAGAGAGAACAAAGACACAAAGAAATAACCGTTATATGATTAAATAAAATGGCTCTGACTCCATTTTGTACTCATGTAAATACAGTATATATATAGAATACATGTTTTCTAGCATAAAATATCTGACACTGTGTAATGACGTGTTTGAAAACCGTATGACCTAACAGGCCAGGCAGATATGTTATATTATCAACCAATTAACTCCTTAATGACAATTGACGGTCTGGGCACGTCACCCAAAACGAATGGTTAACGACAATTGACGTGCCAGGACCGTCATGACTTTAAACAGGTGCAGAAAGTGATCTACGTTCGCCTCGACCTCGAGGCATTCAGCAACACCGCGATTGGCACTAGGGGCCGTGTCTGGCCCCTCCCCGGGGCGTCAACGTCTGCCATACACCGTATGGCAGCAGACGCCCGTTTTTAAAAGTGTTTAGAAGGCGATCACCGATCACCTCTTAAACTTCAATGGTGTTGCTGAAATGCCCCGAGCAGGAGGCATTCAGCGACACCAAACACTTACCCCAGGACAGGCTGTGAGCACTCCGGAGAGCACTCGCTCACAACCGCCACTGCGAGTGACTTCGCCAACGGAAAGATGGCGGCTGCCCTGTAAAGTTAAAAAAAAACCAAACAAACCTTTGATGGGGTAAATTGAATTGGCCGCGTTCAACAACGTCCCAAATAACACGGGGGGAAGGATGAGCACATGTCCAGAAAAATGCACGCGTCCCAAATGTGGCCTTTTAGTTCCCCAATAAAATGACAAACCCATGCATGTGGGGTATCGCTGTACTCGGGGGAAGTTACTGAACACATATCGGGGGGTCGTGTGACAGCGGCATCTACCAGGAGCAGTAAATTCATACATAAAGAAGGTGTGGGGGAAAAATACACAAAAAATACTGGTGATAAAATGTGTGCATGCAAAGAGTTAAAATACCAGCATTTAAAATACCCTGGGGTGTCTAGTTTTCAAAAATATATGGTTTTATTGGCCATACTGAAATGGCCCGGCTCAAAGATGGGCAGGGGCAGTGGATCCCCAAATCCCAACATTGAAAAATGTGCATTTCCCAAATGTGACCCCCCCTCCAAACAGCCAGGCAAAATCATGCATGTGGGGTATCGCTGTACTCGGGGGATGTTGCTGAACACATCGGGGGGGGCGTATACCAGGACCTGATAATTCAGGAAAAAACTAATGACTACCACAAAGTTTGACAAAGACTGGTGGTAGATATGGTGCATGGAAAGAGTTAAAATACTAGCATTTCAAATACCCTAGGCTGTCTAGTTTTCAAAAATCTATGACTTGATGGAGTAAATTGCATCGGCCGGCTTCAAAGATACCCGAAATAGCACATGGGGGCAGAATTACCAGATTTGGAAAAAAATGGCTTTGAAATAGAAAAACGCTGCCTGTACTTATTACCCCATAACGTGCAGAAAAACAACATAAAAACATAAAATCATTGGGTATTTCTAAACTCAGGACAAATAGTAGATTCTATTTAGCAGGGTTTTTTCATTATCTTTTATAGATGAGTAGAAGATTTTTTTAACTAAAAGATATTTTATACTTTTTTTATTATAGTAAATAATATGATGCAATCAAGACAATGACAGCTAAAGAAAGCCCTTCCTGTCCTGAAAAACCCCCCGATATATAACGTGTGTGGGTTCAGTAAACGGGACAGAATAAAATTACAGCGAAACACGAGCAGTGCAGAAATGTCACGAAGGGGTTAATAGAGGCTCACCCGAAATGGGGGCTTTATTTTTGTTATTACGCAATAGCTTGGATGAGATTGATGTGGGTTATCTCGACAAAAGCTAAAATTTTTGGCAGAGCCAGCGTCACCTGATCAATTTCCAGTCCCGAAGGTCCCTGCCGTTTCGTTCCCCAACGCTAGAAAGGCAGCCTGAGCCCAAACGGCGATCCGTAACTTAATGGGGAGGAATAACCGTGCAGATCGTGAGAAAGGGAAGTTATACAATGGCTGGTACCCTACCTATTCAGGCTATTGGGGCTGTCCCTCCACAAGTGATTCGAATTAGCCTGTAAGACACGAGAACGGCCGCCATACATTAAATGCAAATATACAGCATGGGCAGTAGTGGAAGACTTGCTGAAGGAGGGTCCCCGGGGGGGCTGATCGGTCCCGGAGATGGGAGATTCATTGCGTTCCTTTAGATTGCTGGAAGTCCCTCTTGGTCGCCATAGATGAGCAGCCGTGCATGCGTGTAAAGCTGGTATATAATAGAGGCACGTGTAATATGAGCCATATAATACAGGGAAATACCCCCTGCCCAGCACACCTCCGCTTCAGCACTCGGCATGACCTCAGGACACCCTACAACTTTTTAAGGTACAGCGGTGTGGACATCGAGGTGCAGCCTGCTGAGGTCTGTGACGACGTATTAATACGTTCCCCGTTAAAAGATAGCAGCCGCTCCGGAGCAAAATGCTACCTGCCAAGGCCCGGTGGCTGCTTCGGACTACACGCCCCCCCCCCCCCCCCCGCTGCCGGATTGCTCGGTGAGTGTGATCGTGGCATTTCAGGGGTTAACGTTTTGTGTCATTGAAAGAGCAGCGAAACCAAAATCTTGGGCAGCCCTGACCCGGACGTCAAAGGTGCTTCAAGGTCAATCGCTGGACTCTGAAGGAGCTTAAACTGCTGCAGAAACCGCCAGGCATGGGCTGGTTATCCTTTATTTAGCATACTATATACTGTGTGTGTGTGTATATCTATATATTATATCTATCTGTATATTATATCTATCTATATATAATATCTATCTGTATATTATATATACTTCTTCCATACGTATTATATTCAAGGGGTCTGACAAGGCGAGGATTGACAGACTGAGACAAACTGATACATTAGGTGGAGAGACTCGGCTCGCAGGCTTACAATCTAGAGGGAATGGGGTGAGGACAGGCCCGGACTGGGACAAAAAATAGGCCCGGGCATTTAAGCCTGAGCAGCCCATATTTATTTATTGTTAAAGCCCACCCTTCATGTACCATCTTTGCATTTAATCATTCACACAAATCATTAACACATTCATTAATGCAGTCTCACAAATCATTCAAGCAATTCATCCTCCCATGAATTCATTAATTGTCATACGAATTCACACAATTCATCCACACATTCATTCATTCTCATACGCATTCACACTACCCCCTCTCTTCATCTTATCTGCCCCTTCTCACTATGTTCCCCCTTTTCACTATGTAACCCCCACCTTAAAATAGGCCCAGTCTGGACCGGACTGACTGGTCCTATATGGCCACATTAACGCAGAGCCCCTTAAGCCCGCCGCAACTACCCCCTCCTAACTATCTACCCTCTCCCTCTTTGAAGTTCACTTACCTTTCAGGAGT
>VKOC01000021.1:0-53028 GCA_009364415.1 Spea multiplicata
CCCTTCATGTGACAGGCCTCTCATAGGCCTTACAGAGAGGATATGCCTTACAGAGAGGAGCCCTTCCTGTGACACGCTTCTCATAGGCCTTAGAGAGACTGTACGGGATGCCTATTGTGTAAAAAAAAATAATAATCAATGAGCTTTACATAGATTCACGAGTCTGTACTGTCAATGATGTCATTACCCTGTTTGGTAAAGTAAATAAATCTGTAGATAATTAAAAACAAGTAAAGCTTTAACGGCTATTTTCTGTGTTTGAGAAAGAATTAGTACGAGCGCAGCAAGCACTGAGACGCCACAGAAAATGCACTAATTTCTACGCAGGTGCATGCACCGCACGCATTACTGTAACATTTAATGAACTTTAGCCACAGCGTACGAAATATCGCACTTGGGCGCTGACTTTCTGGCTCAGGGTGCCGCGGATAGGGCCACGGTCCTCGTAAAAAAGCCGACGGGGATTCTAACCCGCGTTTTATTAACAGCAGAGATAGCCGGGGGGCACCGGAGTAAAAAGTTACGATGCGTTCTCCAGGAGAGACCCGAAAAGCAGAAATGGTTAAACGCGATTTTTGGAAGCGGACCCCCCTGGTGGGGGGGGTACGAGAAAGTCTCCTCGCTTCACAGTGTTTATTTACATCCCACCCCTAAGGCAGAGCGCAGGACATCCGGAAATCAGAATCCAGGCCCCCCGATTAACCCATTGAAGAACAAATTGCCACATTATTATCCCTAACGAGCTGTATTATTCCAGCGCTTTATCACCATAGCAACCACCAGAATGATCCGATAAGCAGAAACAAAATGCCCTTTTGACACATGGGGGGGGGTCAGTCTATAGTCCGCTTTGCTGGGCAATCATTTGCTCCCTGAAACCTCATGTGCAGAATCAGAAGCCCTTACGGTCCGGGATCTTACGGGACCGACATCAAAGACCACGGAGGCAACCGCTTCACCCGGCAGCGATCCAGCCGTTACCAGACTGCAAAGCTCACTAATCTCAGACACGGAGGCCGTAAAGGGCGCTTTCTAATCTCAGAGGGGAAGCGGTCAGTTATATCGCACGCAGCTGGGTTTATAGAACTGTATAAAGTATAACCATCAGAGCAAGGAACGGAAGGAATAAGTGAACCGGCACAAGTCCTACCATAGTAACAGATGCTGAAGCTTCCTTCTCACCCGTATAAACCTCCGTACATTACCCCATTTGCCCTGTTTCAGTAACGCCCAGACTACAAGCCAAACCTGCGCTTCTATAGCCAACCCGCAACTCTCCCTTCAGATTGATGGGAGTTGTAGTCCTACATATAGGAAGCACGCTCGTTCTAGAAAGCCCTTTACTGCCCCAATCAAAACGAGAAAGAATAAAAGAAAATACCCAGCTCCTGTTAAGGGGAGATCCTAAAATACAAACATGCCCCCCCCCCAAAAGTAACCCTTGACAGGGTTTGCCTGTCACTGAAAGGGTTAATCTGTCAGCTCATTTAATACCCAAATCATTTCCCCAGGAATTCTGCACATGGCGGGCGTAAGGATTAACGAGACGCAGGCGGCAGATGGATAATAAAGGCTGCCAAGCCCTGAACCGCTACAGGGAAAGGTTATAAGTGGTCGTCCGCCAGGCAGCCGGTAAACACGGATCCCACCACAAACTTTGGGGACCCCCTGCCCGGTATCCCACCCCCTGCTTACACGGGAACGCCGGGCTCCTCGCTGTAAGAATCATTCCTCAGCGACGACTAAAAAAAAGTCACGAAAAATCAATATTTACATGGGGGGGGGGGCACAAAAACGAGCTGAAAGTTTCCATCCGTAAAAAGCCAGCAATCCCACCCGGTGACGGGGAGGGGACATTTACCACCGAATTCAAACAACAACCCAGCCGAGTTCAGCCCGCCCGGTGTGCGGGGCTCTGACATCGAAGGGCTCCCGGGGCTGCTTCCATAGCACTTCGGCTTGTATTTGCATGCCAATTCCCACAGTGCTCCGGGGCCGTGACGTGGCAGTGACGTGGGCGCGAAGAGCCAATGCACGGAGGAGGAGGAGGAGGAGGAAGCAGGCCGTTTGGTCGCGCTGCGAGAGGACAGATAAGGTCCGTTCGCACCGAGCTACAAGGACACGGACTTCTGCGGACTCCATGCACGGAAGCGTGCGAGCGATCGCTGGGCGCACGGACGGGGGCCCCCGCAGCAAAGCCGCGGGAGGAACAGTCACGTGATCTGCAAACGGGATAACGTTAACTCTTCGAGTACCGGAGTGTCAAGTGACAGCCTGCATGCGCTCACATCCTTCCAAACTGCTAAATAACCGGGGAACGGCAAATAAATGTAACCGCGACAGAGAACGGAACACATAACGCGCATTAGAGGGCATCGGTCGCCATCATTCTCAATGAGCTCACCTCAAAGAGCATACTTTACTCTAATTCCAGCAAGTCCCAGCAGGAGGCTGGAGGATTATGGGATTTGTAGTTTGTAAACACAGACATCTGTAGGTTGCCACTTGCTTTATGAAAGACCATCTTCTTTTGGTGAAATGAGCACCCTGACCCCCCCCAGGCTTCCAGCCCAATGGCACAAACCGGTAGCCACCGGATTCAGTCCCCTGATCATACCTATACAAAGCCACGGGCGGGAAACACATTATCCCCATCGACAGGGTTCATTTATCAAACGAAGAGCATTACTCCGGAGACGCTGCTCGCCCCCGCCAGGTTTAGGTTATTCAGTGAGCAGGGAGTCTGATGCCAAGTCCAGATGAAGACATTTAAACCCACGACACCGTATGCAGGGTCAACGCCGGCGTCACGTGGCCCCTATGTGATGTGCATCTAGAATTTTAATAACCCCCCCCCCCCCCCAAGACCCATCCAGAGCTCCCAAGACCCACCCTCACTGTATTGGGCTCTAAAACTTCTGATAGAAGGCTGTTCCATGTATCTACCACCCAAAGATACCAAATTATATCATATAACAAGTTGGCCCAAGTAATGAGGAGCAGTCGAGCAAGTCGATACAGGTGGGGGTACATCGTGTTCTCTAATCCCAAACAGCTGGCGACCCGGTTATCCAACACTATATTCACCAGTTGGCAGCATCACTGAACTCTACCCGGCCCATGAGAAGCTTCACACAGCGCTGTCACATGACCTTCAGACTCACATTCTCTGCCCCTTAGCACCAAAAATGACATCTTTTCTTGAAAAATGGCTCCTTCTTTACACCACGTTTACATTACATTATTACGGATACATTACTTTCTTGACTCCTTGATACACAATGCTCGAGACCAAAAAATAACAGTTTAAAGCCCTGCCTGGACCCGGCCGCAGCATCACATTGAGCTCTTTCCTACAAAACGAGCCTGGCCACCGACTCTTTGAACAAATACAATGCCCACTAAAAATATACATATTGCCGCCATGACAAAGGTCTCAAATATTTCACATCTGCCAGGAATTATAAGTCAAAAACTGTATATAATATATAAAAACATTCAGCTACTGTGCAGATCACACGGGAAGGCAGCGCAAACAAAGTCAACTGGCAACCTAACGCGCTTAGTGGGCACTTGGGAGCTTAAGATGAGTTGAAGCAGCTTAGTAGACCAGCGATTATCCCGAGACAGAAGCCATCATGGCGGGACAACTCGCCCGAGTCAACTAGACGTTTACTCAATTACAAAAATTACTACCAGGCTCGGGGAATATGATAATAAAATGAAAGTAATAATCGTTAGTGGTCTGTGTGAAAACCCAACAACTTCAATATTGAAAAGTAATTTGTGTATAAAGCTGCATGATGAGATAACAGGTAGCAAATTCAGATTCCAAGGCATCCCGCCTGCCACAGACACTGTTTAAATAAGACAACACCTTAACTGCACACAGCGGGGCTTATTCACTAAATGGACGGCTGTTATGGGGGCTTTGGTTTTTAACTCTTGCGTCACTGGCAAGTTTCTGACTTCCATGGCATAGCTGGCCCTGTATAATGTACATCAGTGATTTAACGATACATTATACAGGGCCGGACAAGCTCTTCTAGCAGCAGTCAAGGAGCTGAAAGACAACTGCCTTTAGTAAATAGAGCCCAGTATCGGCTACACATTATAGTGTGAGTATGTATATATATATAAAATTATTTTTCCTGAAAACATATAATCCATCCACTTTCACAGTTTATATGGATGGGAAAAGCCAGTCAGCTAACAAAGAAACTACAAAAAACTAATAAAAAATTAAAATAAGCCTACATTGTTGGATGTTATTGGCGCGGATTTTTAATGCCTCCTTAAGTGGTGACTCTGCGGGTCATTTTATCAAATACCAGTAGTTACATAGTAATAACCCATTGTACAGCGCTACGTAATATGACAGCGATATATGATGAAAGAAATTATTTAACTAATTTAAAGCCGATTCTTTACAAACTTCAGAGGATACCGCAGCTCACCCTACATACCATGGGCCAGCCTCTAGCGTACCCCTCACCTACCATGTCAGCCAACCCCCGCTAAGACTACTCCAACAGATCACCCCTGTCAAACCAATTGTCTTATTATACCCAGCAAGTGGTGGAAACACCCAGTACCCTCAGCCACTTCCTAGTCCTAAAGCTGACAGCATCAGACAACTAATCCCAACACACTAAAGCAGAGTCCAGGAGCAACTCCCTCATCCAGCCCCCCTCCTGAGAATCAAACATCTCATTACCCTCAGCCAGCCCCTCCTGAGAATCAAACATCTCATTACCCTCAGCCAGCCCCCCTCCTGAGAATCAACATCTCATACCCTCACCAGCCCCCTCCTGAGAATCAAACATCTCATTACCCTCAGCCAGCCCCCCCCTGAGAATCAAAACATCTCATTACCCTCAGCAGCCCCCTCCTGAGAATCAAAACATCTCATTACCCTCAGCCAGCCCCTCCTGAGATCAAACATCTCATTACCCTCAGCCAGCCCCTCCTGCAGAATCAAACATCTCATTACCCTCAGCCAGCGCCTCCTGAGAATCAAACATCTCATTACCCTCAGCCAGCCCCTTCTGAGAATCAAACATCTCATTACCCTCAGCCAGCCCCTCATACCGCCGGCTACATGCAGCCATTCACCATTGCCTCAAGAACCCCCACTCCGTTTAGTACTGCGACTCTCAGAATCCCCAGGCAGCCTTTAGGCCTCTAGTAGCAACTAAAGCCTGCAGCTGTATTTTAGTAATCACACCCACCGCCAGCATGCTAGGCAGAACAGGGCAACGCCACCTTGATCCAAATTACCCGGGAGAAAACACTTGCCTTCCCACGGCCCGCCCCTCACCTCTCCCCCAACACATTAGCCCCCAGCGCGTCACTCACCGGACAACCGGACCTCTCCTTCACACTCTCTCGTCCGCTCCCGCGCTCTCTTCTGCAATTAAATCTACCTAAAAATCCGACCTGGGAACTATTCAAACTACAGAACCACCCGCGGGCCCGGCCGCCATTGGCTGCCGTAAATCTGCGCGGGTCCGGCCAGCGCCTGTGTCGTCAGATGGAACGCAACCTTGCGTTCCAAGCCTCTCACTGCAGCCACACGCCCACAATCTTTTCTTATTGGTCTACACTGCACAGAACAGCCAATACAAGCCTGTTACTCCGTCCGGAGTGGCAGAATTTACTTCGCGGTCGGCCATTCGTTTGGAGTCCGCAGAACAGCTTAATCCGTTTTCAACTGGCTCCAACAAAATGGCCCCCATGTCGTTTACCTTTGTCTGTACATTCCTCGCACGGTTCTAAACACAAGAGATTTACAAGAACTAAACATCATCCTCTCTTTCACCAGCTCTATGCACACTGGACTTAGTTATTGTGTTACCGAAATATGTGTCTGCAAAAAAGATGTTACATAAGCTTAGGTACCTTTTTCTGCGCTGGCCCAATAAAATGTATCAACTTCGCTGAAAGACTCCATCTTTGTTGGTTCAATACCTATAAACCGTTTGTTATGAGTAAGGGTACATTATTCGCCAAGTGCAACATTGTACAGCTGCCATGCAAGATGTAGGCTGGGTTTGCCACCCGTTGCCCATTAGACAGGCCAGAGCTGCACAACTCCAGTCCTTGGGGGCCACAAATCATGCAGGAATTATATGAATCCTTCCCTGAAGACACGTTTACCGAAAAATTGTGGCCCTCGAGTACTGATGTTGCGCAGGCTATAGACTCAGGGCTGTATGTGCCTGATTTGGTCAGGACCGCTGCTGCTTTCCCTGAAGGTCACAGCGCGACCTTAACCCCAAACCTGTTCATCGCACGACCCCAAAACGTTATTGGCTGCCATCACCAAGTTCTCGTTAAGGTTCAAACTCTATAAAATCCAAATTCATTGAAAAAGGTAAAAATGTTTAAATCAGAAAAACTGCAATGTGATAACGCAGGCTTCCCCCCCCAAAAAAAAATCAGAGCACAAAACAGAACTGATCCATTCATATTTAATCACAAAAATCGTCACAGTGCTTACACAAAAATAATGGTATTAAAGGCAAACAAAAGAGTATAAAAAAAAAATTAAAAAAGTATCAAACACATAAAATGAAAATAAAATAATAATTGGGCTCTCCGGATGGTAAGCTACCATTTCTGAATGAGGTTACAGGAAATTCAAAGTTTTGCATTCTAATGGGAATCTTCTTTCTTTGTCTCTGGGACACGCCCACTTGCTGTCACATGGGGCGGGGACCGTGTAGCCAGGCGCTTTACGACACTTTTAATCAGGTTGTAAAACCCGGCAGCAAGTTCCTTGATATTTTGTTATTATGGTCCACTGTACATTAATAACTCCGGGCTGATCACGTCCTCCATGTTATTACAAACCAAACATCCCCTTATCTAGCAGATTTAAAGTAAGATGAGCGGAGAGACCTGTTAGGCGTGTATTTGGAGATCGGTGAGGAGATGGAAATAGGGGAACCGCTGTGAAGAGCTTTGGAAGTAAGAATCAGGATACAGTCAGAAGTTTATGGGTAACCAGCGGAGACTGACTGGGAGGACAGGTGTTAGGACAGCGATGGGTGAAGAAGATAAGTGTGGCAGCAGCATTCGTGATGGATTGCACAGGGGCAAGACGGGTATTAGGTAGACCAGCTAAGACAGAGTTACAGTAGTCAAGACGGGATTTATTGAGAGCATGAGCAAGAGCTTTAGTTGCATCGTGCGTTAGGATGGAGCAATTGTGACCAACGCCAAGGGTAACACCAAGGCAAGGAGCACATGGGGACAAGGTGGTAATTTCTCCATTAACATTGAGAGAAGCTGTTGAGGGAACGTTAGCATTGGATGGAGAGACCGTTTCTTATCATTCTGGAGATCTCGCTGTCAGCACACAGAACATCTTCATGTTCTGATTCTATTTTGGAAACGTAACCAATTTTCTCAAATCAAAACTCTGAAGATGCTCGGTGCTGCGTCTCCTCGTGTAAGATTTTATGGCACGCAGGACAGGACATCTGGCGTCCTTTGGTTGGCCAAACCCCACCATAAAATCAGTGGAACATGAAGAGCATCCAAGAAGGGCAACTTGCCCTGCTTGGATGCTCTTCACGTTCCACTGATTTTATGGTGGGGTCTGGCCAGGTTTCAAGATAACATTTATGGCAGGACTTGGGCGCCAAAAAGCTACATTTTCTCCAAAAAAGCTACATTTTCTCATACAAGATACCCTGTTAACCCATAAATATGGGCATTTTTCTACCTTATCCATAAATGTAGAGCTAATCATGGGAAGTATGCAAGTTACTAGGTGAATAAACCATGCTGCCTAGATTCACGACACTGACACTTTACTCACTTACTTAAAATTAAACATTTTAATGTTACATAAGGTTAGTTTACACTGAGTTGCAGACTATGACGGTGCCATATAACCCAATATAGCTATTAATAATCATTTTAAAAAAGCTCAGCGGCTGAGCAACTTGGCCTGGGGGGGGGATTGTGATTTGTCTGTGTCTACAGGGGTAATAATAATAATACTAATAATAATGCTCTGGTTAAAAAAATAGCTATCTTTTTAAAAACATGAATGGCTTCTGACGTCACCTAGCACTGATCACTGTCATGTGTTTGTAAATTGTTACACAATCACCGTGTGACCACAAGATAAACACATTCCCGCTCTAGTCTCTACCGCTCCGTGCCAAATGCTAACTTAGCTTCCGGTTACCTAGCTCCACCCCCAACTGGGGCGGTCACGTGATGCGTGTTTTCGTTACTATGGAGACACAAGGACGCGGGAATGCTCGTATGAAATGTATGGGACCTCGAGGTGTAAGTGAAGGGGGGGCACATATCATATGATCATATTAGGGGGGCACATATCATATGATCATATTAGGGGGGCTCACAGAGCGTCTTCAGTGAGGGTCTCCAGCTATTGAGCTCAGAGCTGGCTAGCAGCCTTTGTAGCCACTGAGGGTAGTGGGAGTTGCAGTCCTGCCCTGATGCAGCCCTGCTGAGCATCAAGGAGATTATCTCAGATCGTGTTATTCATTATCGCTAAAACGTGTGATCAATACCCAAATAACATGGCACCGGTCAGGGGTAGATTTCCTGGGGTAAAATTCCCGGGGTAGAATGGGGTATGCAGGCTGGCAGGTATACATGTATAGCTATTATTATTATTATTATTATACTATTATTATAATATTATTATTATCTATCATTATCTATCCTATTAGTATATAGCCTATGCAGATGTTTTATATTCTAATACATTGTATACAACATTACAGAATGACTGTGTATATATATATATATATACCATATATATATAGTATATATATATATATATTATGTGTGTGTGTGTAATTTCTGCAGTAAATTATTAAATTTGGTGTCTGGTTTCCATGGTGACACCAGACAGCACTACAGAGTCCGCTGGCGATATATACGGTAACTACATTTATTTAAGAACTTTGCACTACAATTGTTCTTTGTAGAATGCCCTTTGGGAATTTTCGATTTTTTTTATCGACTAGAATTAAAATAAAAGCATTTCTAGTAGTTTGTCGTTCCGTCGCAGGTAGCACGTCACACAGAACTGCTATATATTTTTTGTTCATTGTGATGTCATTCTAATGAATTTAGAAGTTGCCGAGTATAACGTTCATTGTCTGCAGATTCTCCGGAAATAACATAAAAATAATCTCTCTTGTCTGTTTTTCAAGGTTTTGAAATAATCTTTGAAAGATGAGTAGAAAAAAAAGCAACGATTTGATTCCAGGACCCCCAGTCGATTTATCATTTAAATGCATCAATTCTATGGCAGGTAACCTGAAAAACCCCCCCTGTATCGGGCTCTTCTTCTTATATCCGTTTAGCGAATAGAGCCCACTGACTGCGGTCTGTTTTAAAGCTTTATTCTCGTGTGGATCTGTTGCACTGCAGTATTGATTCATCATTCGGAAAACACCACGCGGATATTAATGTCTCAGAAGTAACCTACATCTAGCTGACGTGTCTTCTCCATACAGATGTGCTGCTGGAAGACCCCCGCGAGGGCCTGAAACCCTTAAAACGCTGCGAAAACGGGACGCTGCGGAGTCAGGCGGTGCGGCTCAACAACAACACCCTGACAGACCTTCAGGGCTTCGGGGAGACGGTCGGCAAGCTTCTCAGTGACCCGCAGCAGCTCTCTTGGATAGATCTGTCCTTCAACGACCTACCCAACATTGACCCAGTAAGACCGCAGAAAACATTATTTAGTACATAATACAGGGGTGTCCAACCTGCGGCCCTCCAGGTGCTGCAGGACTACATCTCCCATAATGCTCTTTCAGCTAAGTGGCTGGCAGAGGAGTATGGGAGATGTAGTCCTGCAGCAGCTGGAGGGCCGCAGGTTGGACACCCTGTTTTTTGACATTGTGTCTACTGGACTAATACAGCTTCCCCCATTTACATTATATATACCGGTATATATATATATATATATATATATATATATATAATGTATTTTTGTTCAGATACTTTTTCTCAGATATAAGTCATGGCAGCCACCGTGTTTTGCCGAATAGAGGGCAACTGTCCACTGTTTTCAGGCGAAACAATTATTATTATAACGAAATATTATAAATTATCGCATTTGTAATTTTTTCCCGCAGGTCCTGGCAACTTACCCCCTGCTCTCTGTCCTCAACCTTCACGGTAACAGCATCAGCCAGCTCTCAGAGGTCGAGAAACTGGCATCTCTGCCCAACCTGAAGAGCCTCACCCTGCACGGTAACCCCATAGAGTCGGAGAAAGGGTACAGGTGAGTGGACGCCCTGCTGAGTTTGCTCCCTCAGTCTGAATGCTCTCAGAAGGGGTCGCATCGTAGAGCTCGGTGACTTTAAATGTGGCGATGTCACATGATGTCATAACTTTGCAAGTCAGAACGGGAAATTTCTCCCCTTTGAGATCTGGCATTATTGTGACTTAGAAGTATCTAGGAGTAACAACAGCTGGTAGACCGCACACACTCACAGAGTGGGCCCCTGAGTGCTGTCCTCCGTATCATCACTCACACTGCAGAAATGCTGCGTCGCGATCTGCACGAAATCTGCAATATATGTCCACTTTTTAAATAACCTGTTATATATATATATATATATATATGTGTGTGTAACTTATCATGTCCCCATGACCGACCAGCTCTTCTTAACCTCTGCTCTTCCTCCCTTACAGGAACTATGTCTTATCGGTTCTGCCGCAGCTCAAATCATTGGATTTCAGCGGAGTCACCAAACAAGAACGGGCGACGGCAGACGTGTGGAGACGCATGAACACCAAGCCAAAGGGGCCGAAGAGAGCCAAAGACGAATAGCCTCACCCTACAGCCGTGGCACATGGTGAAGTCTGTGCAACAGTCGTGTTTTAGGTTACCATACGCTAAACAGCCATATTTACTGCGTTTCGCCTCCATTCAGGGATTTATTCTACCCAAAAGAATTTAGTTAACCCTTTCCAAGGGGCTAGTTTAGCTATATAACAATAGTGCAATATAATGAATTCTCATCTTGTTCCATCTGATTGGCTGAAACATCATCCTTTCCCGGATATAGTTCTTCATTCATGTGAAATGTTCTATCTCATAATTGCTTATGGGAACACTTGTCTTGTGATACAGATAAGCAAACACTTGAGAGGGTTGTTGCCATAGAAACAAGGATGTTCCTTGAACATTTCTGTGTTGTTTTTATTTTATTGAACCTTCGAGGGAAAGAATAAAATGGGAAATCTGCTAAGGTCTATTTATCTGAGTGTTCATTGTGAAGGGCAAGTAGGTTCCTCCAAGAAAGGGATGAACTGGCCCTGTATAATGCATAATTCAACATGGAAGGAGCCTCTGACACACTCGCTGATTTAACTATGCATTATACAGGGCCAGTCAAGATCTTCCTTCAGCAGAAGTTTACCGCGGTCAGACCCTCATGATGTATAGTCTGTGCAATATATTTATATAAAACAAAATACATTGTATTCCACAATTTTATAAAATCTTAAATTATAAAGCGTTCTGCGGCGGGGCTCTGGAGAGTTCGCTCCGACGTGCATTAACGCCAATTTGAAGGCTTTTGCAATATTTTTGAGGGTCCCTTTTATCTTATGATATCCTTTTAGACCAAAGATGAAATAGGGTTATTACTTGGCTTTTCAGGGTGTCTCAGAAGCTTATATTATATCACCAATCTAATAGACCTTGCACCTCCTAGCCTAAAACCCAGGAAGATAGTAGCCCCGTCACATTAAAGCTTCCTTAGACCATCCGCACGTTCGAAGTAGTGAGAACCTCATATTTGCTCTATGAAGCCCTGCCGTCATGTCTGTTGGCCCGTTTTACCCGGAACATAGATTTTTCCTCTCTTAGATGAACCTCTGCTTTCCGGTACATGCATTTTACCAAAGTGGCTCATCCGATTCCCAGTCGTTGGGCCAAAACCCAGCTATTGGCAGATCACCTGCGGTGTCATTTCGTGAAGTTCACTCCATAAACAGAGCTGTTCGGTAAATACCGCCAAGCGCACGGGATAGTAAGTAAATACCATATATATAAAAGCAAATAAAAGTTTTGGCTTTACTGGTTAAAGCTCCAGTAATCTCGCCAGACACTGTTCCTCTTCTCCGCAGCCTTGTGACGAGTACAGGTTACACGGCCGTTGGCTTAACAGGAAACTTACTTCACTTGTAAAGATTTACTCAACGGTAATATATCCTAATGGGGGAAACATTGACTTTTTTGTATTAACGTACTTGTTTAATTTGAATGTACATATATGAACCGGGGCACCTTATTCACACAAAGGGAATGGAGGCCAAGCCAGGAGCATCCGCATAGGGGGTGGCCAAGTGCTGCTGGGGTCTGTACCCTAAATGAAGATTCGCTATGAGAGTTCTGACTTCATTAGCAATTATGAAAAGCCAAGCCCAATGAGCTTCTGCTGCAGGAACAGCGTGGCCGGCCCTGTATAATGCGTAGTAAAATCAGTGAAGGTTTACATATTGAGTTATGCATTACACAGGGCCAGCTCAGCCCTTCTTGGTAGTGATAGCTTTTCATAATAAATAGTAAAGAGTTAAATCCACAACTCTCCTGACAATTCTCCGCTGTAGTGAATAGACCACACTATTCTGCGCAAGAAAATCCAGATAACCGAACTAGAACACAAATAGTGAAATGATATAGTGAATATAGTGAAATAATATGCAGTATTATTAAAATATAGTATTGGTGGAAATACCGCTGGTTTTACAAAGGCAATGCATCTTATCTGTGTAAGCACAATGGGATAACATCGCTCTAACGTTATAAAGAGAAACACAGAAAAAGCATACAAATTACGCAAGGTCGTGAAAAGGGAAGAAATACATTTTTTTTATGCGGTCACTCCGCTGACTTCTATAAAGAAAACCCACAATGAAGCGTAAAGGAAATCTGCCAGCGTTCTAGGACAGGAGTTGCCAGGGTACACGTCCCGCACCCCTGCCAACACCTTAGCCCCTTTGAATCCCCCATACTTCAACTTTAAAGCCACTCTGCCGCGTTTAAGGCTTTTCTAACTAAACGCGGTGTTATAAGCATCAATCCTCGTATCGTCGAATGCCCAAGTCCTTCCCGCAAAGGATTCTTTAATCGTGTAAAATGTTGCCTGCTTCATTATTGCTCAGGGACCGATAATCTGTTGCTATAAAAACTGGAAACGGTATAAACTGTAGAGAAAACAAAGATACAGATCTGCTGAGTTATATTTTGCTGAACATGCTAAAAAGCTCAGTTTTGTCTGAATGGAACAGCACCTTTAACTAACCATTCTACTAACCATTGTACAGGGCCAGTCGTTACTGTAGAAGAAGCTCACTGGGCTTGGCCCTTTGTAATGCATCCTAATATCAGGGAGTTGAAACCCCTCCGGCCACCCCCCCCATTTAGTGAATACACCCCTCTTTGTCCTGCCTTCAGCACAAACCCATTTATTCTCCCTTCACACGCAGGAAAAGCTCGTGGGCTCTTAATTACAACGATAATAATGATAATAATAATGATAATAATAAAGAAGAAGACAGCACAGTGTGAATACTGAGGAATAAATTTAATCTAGTGTGAGCAAATAATAAAAAATGGTAAAATAAAGGGTGAAAATGCATATTTCCCAAAAGGGTTAACAATTTTACATTAATTTGCCACAATTGTTGATATATATGTGTGAAAAAAAAACAATGATTGCCTAATAATTGCAGTTCATTAGTTAAGTTAGTAGGATTACAGTGTGTACGAGTATGACAGGGCACGGCAGACACAATAAAGAGGTGGGGGTGTCGTTAGCGCATTAGAAAGCCGCGGCAAGAAGCAACTGCTCTAACGGCCTATTGTGCCACAGAGACGGCCGTGGGCCGTGGCGGCTGTGAACCTGCACTTGTGGAAGTCGCAGGGTTTGCAAGGAGCTGCCGAGTCCCTGACCACAAGTTCTTCAAGCGCCCCAATAAGTTAAATACCTCCGTACGTTGTGTGATTCGGCCACAGCACCGCCACGCAAACATCTGTATCAGAACGCTGGGTGTGAAATATATAGATCATTTTATTCATAAATTCTTTATACAGACCTCAATCAAGAACCTCAAAACTATGTCCCAAATATTGCCCCGTCGCTGTGTGGCTCTTTAAAATCTGTTCCTGGAAGTGCTTTAAATAAACCTTTATTTTATTTATTTTTTTTAACCCCAAAAAATTAATTTGATGCCCTTTTCCTCAAACAATACTTTCTTTTTTTCAGAAGATAAATTCCCTACAGCACTCAAAAAATCTGCGCATGAAACAACTGCAGTATTTCCAGGATGAAATATTGTGATCTGCGTGAGGTCCTGACTGCTACAATAGTAATGATCAGTGCAATAGACAAGGAGAGTAGTTAGGGGTGATTCAGTAGGAAGAGAAAGAGAGGACCAAGTTGCTCTGCGAGGCTTGGAAAAACTTGTGCTGCAAAAGTTTACCTAATAATGTTAAAAAAAAAAAGGAACACAGAAACCCTTTATGATAAAGAGAGAAAAAAAAAAACAGAAAGAAAGAAAAATGTAACGGCGTGAGGGCCAGAAGGAGACGGAAAATGTAAATGTGCTACAGGATTACGGAATCCCGAACTGTACAACAAGATCCTCTTTTGCGTCCACTCGGATCTGTGAAAGTGCACTGAAGGCATAAGCAGCTATCTTTGAAACCTGAAACGAGAGAGGAAAGTAAAAAAAAAATCCCATTCCCAGCAGAATATGCTTTACTTGTTTATCTTAAGACTACTACTGGATGACAGGCCTTGGCATAATAAACATAACGCCCCATCTAAGATAAAAAATATATAATAACGCATCATATGCTTATATTTTGAGTTCAGATACAGTGGATTGTATTATTAAATGCCTGCTGTGGGCACCCTTTACGAAGACCGAGGACCGGAGACAAAGGCAACCCTAACACTGTGGGAAAATGAGTCGATCTAGAGAACGTGAAGCGCTCATCTCGGTTACCTGTTGTGTGTCTGAGTAGGGAACGGGGTCACTGGCGAGTATTTGGTGAGGCTGAGCAGTGAGAGAGGGCAGTGGCGGCAGCTTCTTCCAGTGCGTCAGGTTGTTGCTTAATTTTGCGAGGCGTGTGCTGCGGGGGAGACAGAGCGAGCGGTTAGCGGGAGAGACTCAGCTCATCACAACGTTATATATATATATATGTATAGTCATCCACCTAAATCTCACATCACTATTCATTTCTGTTAATAGGACCATACATAAGGTCTTATTTAATTTACAGTGAATTTAAAGATTAAACAAGCATTGAAGTAAATAAAAACTGGGGAAAAAAAAGATGTGCGTCCTCGCCTACTCTCAGTTATTACACTTAAAACAACCGCCTGGTACCCACCTGTACTGTCTCGCTCTGTCCATGCACTCATGTTGTTCCATACCCTGGGATTCCACGGCCGATACATCGATGATGTTTCTGTGGGGAAAGCGGAGCCAAGTGAGTCAAAGGTAATGCTGGCGTAAATGTGAATCTCACACGTGAAGAAATACCACTATTTGTTAAATAGCTCCCTTAGTGCTTTCCTGTGGAGGTGTGGGGTTTGCCGTTTAAGGTGCAAGACATCACCAGAAACTATTCCACATCGACCAACATAATGCGTAAATGATCCTGACACGTTAGCCATTTTTCTGAGTTCTGTTATCTTAGCCAAGTACATTAGACAAACACTCTGACTCTTTATCGCGCTGCCTGTAGGAAACAAGAGAATGGCTCAGTCTTAATCACCCAGCAGGACACAGACTAATGAAAGACTTCATTAGCATCGCCATAAAGCATCAGCTCAGTGTGGTGTTTGAGCTGGGAAAGTCACCCAAAATATCACCTGACTGACAGCGACGGCGGCTCCAGGTCTGCAGATAAAGGGAGTTAGCTTTTGTCCACGCCGACTGTGTATACAGCACTGGGGTTTATGGAAGAAGAATTTCCACGGGACTTCCCCTTTTAAGGAAAACGTAGTCTCCATTGTCATTTTAAGTCAAATGTTGCCATTTTACTTACTGAGCCGTCCTCGCAAGGATCCGTGACAGTAGGGCCTGCTCATCTGTTCGAGCCGCCGGGTTGTTGATAGAACTAGGTTCTGATCCATTTGGCGTCCTGTTGGGCAGCGTCTGGTTTGGGGGTAATAGGTGCTCTCTCTCCCCCTGGTCCTAGGAAGAAGAGACAATGAAGAAAACATCTAAAATTCTCCTCTTTAGGGTGGGTGTCCTAATTTGTCACTCCGATAAAGTGACAGCACCTAAGCATCCCCATATTGTTCTCGCGCGTACACTGTTGGCTTTTCAGACAGTACCAACAAGCGATAATAGGGTCGGGGGCAATTACAAGCAATAAAGCCAGGGCAATAAAGTGTCGTAGGGCCTACAAATCATTTGGGACAGTAACGCAAGCTTTTTTCTGCCTCCTGAGCCGTGGGCTTGTAGCATCTACACCAGGGGCGTCCAAACTGCGGCCCTCCAGCTGCTGCAGGACTACATCTTCCATACTCCTCAGCCAGCCCCTTAGCTGAAAGAGCATTATGGGAGATGTAGTCCTAGAGCAGCTGGAGGGCCGCAGTTTGGACACCCCTGATCTACACAAATCCCCGTCAGTAGAGACAGGAAGGATAAAAACTCATTTTTAACAGACAATATCTTAAAGTTTTAGCCCGGTAGCCACAGCCGCTAGATTTTTAGATCTGACTGTCATTTTATTTTGATCTTTATGGGCGCACCTTTTTCTGGCATTTAAAAATATCACGCTGGCTCCCAGATTTGTCTGGATGGCTCCTAACTTAACAAAAACGTGTAGCCCCGTTATAAGATTAACCAAACATTTTTTTTTTTAGTTTTTTTTAGATGGAGCTACTTTAGATCTCTGATCCGCTGGAAAGAAATCCGGTATGTAGCTCAATTTTGGGTTTACAGATTTTATTGCGGAGTTTACTCAATGAGTGCTCCATACACCCGAGAAGCGCGCAGTTTAGTTCTCTCGTTGTATCAAATGCTTATTGGGTTGGCGCTGTTCCAAAGAGCGATAAAATACATGTGATGTCATTCCGTACCGATACTAAAGTTATAGAATGTGTCCTCTTGGGGAAAAAAGCACATTACAGTATAAGTTTATGAGGCTCTCATATAAACCAATTTACTTTATACATTCTGTGTCGTAACTTAACGTCATACCGCGGAAGGGGTGGCCGGGGCGCGCAGCCTGGGCATGGGGCGGCCGGCGGATTGCTAAGCGCTGCAGCTGGGCAGGGGCGGCCGGGGCGCGCAGCGCTGGGCAATGGGGCGACGGTCTGCGCCGCAAGCCTGGGCCACGTGGGCGGACCGGGAATCTCGCGCGTGCGCCTGGGCATGGCTGAGCGGATCGCGGCGCGCAGCCTGGGGCATGGCGGACGGGGTAAAGCGCGCAGCCTGGGCATGGGCTGGGCGGACGGGGCACGCACCCTGGGCATGGGGGGGACGGGACGCGCAGCCTGGGCATGGGGCACATAATTGGTAGGAGTGCAGACACAGCCTGGGAAAATGTACTCAAATGCAACTAGAGTATGAGCACAGAAGTACTCCCAGAGTGAGTGTGCAGGTACACGGAGGGAGGGGGCATAGACGGACAGATTACGGGGTATAACTAACTGCAAGAAAGACGTTCAGTGTCTAACTTTCAACTCCCAGGATTAATGCCCCTCTCCCCCCCTTCAAATGCCAGGGCAAGACCAGTAAACCCGGACACCCAGTGAGCCCCCTCCAGCGGTGTCCGGCACCGTGTACCAGCCCCAGGTCCTCACGCTCCCCCTCACCCCCTTTCCGGTGTCGGTCTCCCCGCTGTAACAGCAGCCCATGTCCGCTCGGGGCTCCCTGACTGAGACCAACAGCCTGACTCCGTCACATGACAGAGGAAGCCTGGGCCCAAGCGACACTTCCGCTTCCGGGACCCATAACCGGAAGCAGGAATAAACCAGAACTCCCGTCGCCATGGAAACGGTGCGCTTGTCCGCTCCCAATGTTTACAATACGAGAATAGACAATACAAATTATATATTTTGTATATATATATAATATATATATATTATATATATATATATATATAATAATATTATATACACCTATACATCATATATATATATATCACATAATATACCGATATACATCATTATATAGATATACACATTATATACAGATATACATCATTATATAGATATACTATATAGATATATACACATAAAATACAGATATACATCATTATATAGATATGCTATATAGATATATACACATAAAATACAGATATACATCATTATATAGATATCCATAATTATATACAGATAGACACATAATATACCTATATACATCATTATATACACAAAACAAACCGATATACATCATTATATACACATATACATAATTATATAGATATACATCATTATGTACACATATCCACATAATACACAGATATACATCATTATATACCAATATACATCATTATACAGAACAGATATACATCATTATATACAGATATACAAATTATATACAGAAATACAAAAGATATCAGTAGGTCACAAACTCAAATAAAAAGACTTGTAAAGCCCGTCACACCTTTAATCCCCTAAGAAGTTTGGTTTTTGAAATGTAGACAGAGATCTATAGGGTTTGTAAGGGATGCATTCGCTGTTCTATATAGTGCTATGCCAACTTTTTATTGGCGTCTCAGAGGTAATAGTACCGTTGTGATATAATATCTCTTTTGAATTATACATATTTGCCGATCTGAATTTAGGATTAGAGATAAAATATAGACATGTCTGGAGGCTTGCCCGGAGACTCGGGTTGAGGCTCGGCTTCTCCAGGTCACCAAGGGGAACCTTCAGTTCGCGGGGTTGAGGGACACCCCACTCCCTACCCACTTCCCTATTAAAATAACGGGTGTACCACACCACCCGGGGAACTGCTCACCGATGTCAGCGGGACCTCCTACCCACATCCCGCAAGGGGGTTCCGGATAGCTGTAGAGTTCCCAGGTATGCCCCCCAACATTTCTGGAGGGTCTGGCGCTGTCAGTGTATGAGGCCACATGCATGACCACCATGCCTGGGGACATCCAGGCTCTGGCTACCCGGAGTAACATTCTCTGCGGTCACAAGGAGACGCAGCGCTTCACGGAGGACCTCCGGGGCGAAACCAGAGAGTTCCCAGGCATGATGGCCACCAACCAAGCTTAACTGCAAAGCCATGATGGAGCTACCTTACAGCTTTCTGGACTAGTCAGGGGAAATCGGAGGAGCTCCCCAATTGGCACGTGATCCCCACTTACTACAGAAACAGGACAATGCCTGAAAATTAGGACTGTCCTGTGGAAACTAGACTGTTGGGAAGTATGCACATGACATCACACATGCTCCGATGTCCTAATATAGGACCCCTGCAAGCATCTGAATACCAATACAGTAATGACATCACATTTTGATGACATATTTCCCAGGACGTGTATAATACGCGTGTGGCTGACTGGATGTACGACTGAGTAATCGAATCCATACTGCGATTGAATACATCCTACATGCTCCAGGGGGCAGCACTTTACATGTGCTGGTCAGCAACACGTGTTTCACACGGCTTTGGCCATGCATGTGTGATTTCATTAGCGTTTCAGTGTAATGTTTGCCCTTCTGTACAAGTGCATTTCTTATCTATAGCAATAATACATACGCGGAGACGCACACTGGGCTCAAATGGGTAATTGTTTTAATACTTACTTTATTTGCCCCTTCAACACATTTTGTGTGGCGGACACGAGCGTATTCTTTAAATTATTAAATACATATGATATAAATGTTTGCCCACCTTGATGGCCTTTAAAGGGTTCAACCGTGAACATATTTATTTTAGGTTTACAGCACTATATGGAATTATTAGGTATTAGTGGCTTGTTCTTTGTATAGCATACTTTCCAAACGTCCTGGTTTTTGCTGGCCTTTTGCATTCAGTTTGGATCGTAGGCCAGTTGGGGGGGATCCTTGCCCCAAGGAGGTTTAGAATTGATGGAGTTCTGTGCTGTCAGATACCTGAAATGTTGGTAGGTATGGCAGAAAAGTTCTGTGCTCGTGTGCTATACTTACTGCCATATCATAAGAGCCAAGACCCCCTGCACACATTTGCCCAAAACAGCCCCACTGAGTGGTTTCCTGCCATTGATTGGCTGTTTAAAGCTCTGGAGCTGCAGCTTCTCCTAATGGTAAATGTTTATTCCCCCCATGGGTAGAGAATGCATATTGCATGAATATATTAGTGAGGCTGAATGGGACATTTTACCCCTTTGTACAGGAACGTCCTCAAATAGCGTGAGAAGATTACCTTTAGGACATACCTGTACATCCCACGTTTTTTGTATACTTTTGCATGGGGCGGGTAAACGTACACGAATATCTCCTAGCTTATCTCCCAGGCCCCTTCCTTCCATACAAGTCCCTGCCTCTAGCCTATGTTAAGTCTTCGTAGCATCGCAGGGGTTAATGGGAATCCCTAGGAACATCTGCTCTTCACTGGTTAACGTCAGAGGAGCCCCCTGCTGGCGACCAATAGAGTCCCTTTAACGGACCTTTAAGATTTAAATACTGGAGACGGTCATTGGTTTCCCCAGGCCAAGTTGCTCCGAGGAGTACCTTGCCCTGCCTTTTGCCATGGGGGGCTCCAATCCGCTTGGGTAACCTTTCATTGGTTGAAGCCAGAAGAACCCCCTGCTGGCAACCAATAGTTTCTCTCGTACAGACCTTGCGCCAAAGCTGCTGCGTACTGTTACAGCATTAACCCCGTATTAACCCCTGCTAGCAAACCAGCAAAAAAGTAAAAGAAAAACGAATACAGGAATACAAATCTATTCATGTATATGAATATTCGCCCGAAACGAACACGGGAACAAAGGAATTCAAAGTTTTTTTCTCTGAACACAAAGACTTGGCCGGTGCCCAAGTCTAGTTTTTCGCAGCAGCAGGGACAACTTTCCACCCCTGCACGGGGCAGATTGGGCTGTCTATTGACATCAAGCACCGATATATGGTTACAAAAGAATGCCCAATCCTGGAATCTAAAAAACATATATTTTTTTTAACATTGGTAAGCAAGGGGTTAAACTGCTATCTCTCCCCTGCTGTTAACTTGCTGATTGTTGTTGATTGGTTCAGGCAGCATTTGTAAGCGTTGGGGGGTGGGCAGAAGAGAATGTCAGGACATGGATGAGATGCTGGCCCCGGGAGACGTATGGGAAGTAGAATCTGACACTTTATCTAAATGATTCCATGTGATGATACCGGGCGACACGAAGCCCTAACGAACTCAGCTTCCCACAAAGTGGGCGATGGTCCCCGTCCGAATAATCTGGTTATCGCCAATGAGAAAGCGCATCGATGTTATTATGAGATTCCTGGCGGGGGTGGGTGCAGTTACTCTGTCTCTGATCGCCCAGCCCCCATAGGCTTTTTTTTTGTTCTTGTTACTTGTTCCAGCGTATTGTGGCGAGGTGTGGGATTTTTCCAGCACATGGTCAGCAGACTGGCCGATCGCAGGTGATACGTCATGTTCCATGTATAGAATGAACGCTCCCGGTAAACAACCTAGCAAAGCGATTCTTCCTGCAGCTCCTGTACTGGTTTTCTATAACCCTACCAGTTCCAGAAGAGTGGGAATCACCCAAACCAGTGCCACTCCTATGCTTGCACAAAGGGTATGGGGGATGTCTCTTACTGGCTGGCGATGGATTAGATGGGGGGGGGTTAGAGAGCGTCAGGCTTGGTAGGTCAGTTCAGGACACGGTTATGGCCACCTCCTGTAGCCCTGTCACAACGAGGAGAAAATACACAGTAATAATAATAAGTATAAACATAATAAATGCCGCAACAGAAGGAAATGATCGCTCTGCGTTTGCAGTGATGGGATGTATGCTGAGGTCTTCTAGTGTTGGGATGTATGTTGGGGTCTTCTAGCGTTGGGATGTATGCTGGGGTCTTCTAGTGTTGGGATGTATGCTGAGGTCTTCTAGTGTTGGGATGTATGTTGGGGTCTTCTAGCGTTGGGATGTATGCTGGGGTCTTCTAGTGTTGGGATGTATGCTGAGGTCTTCTAGTGTTGGGATGTATGTTGGGGTCTTCTAGCGTTGGGATGTATGCTGGGGTCTTCTAGTGTTGGGATGTATGCTGAGGTCTTCTAGTGTTGGGATGTATGTTGGGGTCTTCTAGTGTTGGAATGCATGCTGAGGTCTTCTAGTGTTGGGATGTATGTTGGGGTCTTCTAGTGTTGGGATGTATGCTGGGGTCTTCTAGTGTTGGGATGTAGGCTGAGGTCTTCTGTTGGATTTCCATAAGCGCTGTCGAGTTTCTCGGAGACGATGGCTTATCTAAGATGTGATAATTTCCTTTTAACGCATTTAACGCATGCTGTAGGTGGGCTCACAAAATGTAATTAAAAAGTCCTTCCACAAGACAGGAAACCACCATAATTTGGCACCGGACATAATCTTCCACAACCCCCGGGTAAAGCACAATGCCTTATTGTAACCTCAGGCCAGAGGCAGCTTTTGTCAAGATAATAGATAATATTAGACAATAGTCTCAAGGTGTTACAATAGACTCTTAATTACACGGCTCTTTGATGTGGCTTGATTAATAAACATAAGGCTGGCTTTATAGCCGGGGGCCGGCATGGCTTGTGTGGACATTTAGCATTTTACGGGCAAGAATTACAGTCCTTGCTCCAGTACAATAGACTAAGTCAAGGAACTTGGACTTTTAACCAATTAGTGATTTAATTCTCGTTATTATGAATTTTCTTTCAGTACTCTATAGATTTATGTGTGATGTTGTTTCAGCTTCATTGATACCTCCCAACTGTCCCACCTTGCACAAGACAGCCCCGATTGTGTCACCGTATCCTTCTGTCCGACCAAGCTCTACCTCATTTCCGCTTTTCAGGACAGTGGCAGAGCTCTGCAGGACAGCATTCCTGTGGCCCCCATTTAATTCTCAGGTGTATGGGACACGATCCTTGATCCATGATCATTTGGCCCTCTCCAGCTTCCTTCCTGACCGGGAGGCCTCCTGGTAGCTTGCAAAATCATTGTGTGAGTACAGAGCCCACAAATGGCATCCAACGCCCCGTATAAAAGCTGCGTAATGCAAAAAGGCGACTAATTCACTTATTTCCAGCCATACGCAGCTTCACCCAAGTGGCGTCTGATGTCATCAGAGGAGGTCACCATGCCTGTTAGCTCTGTGGTCCAGCTGGGAGAGGCGACGCTGGAGCTCTCTAAAGACCGAAGAAACAGAAACCTGTATGCATGGGGGACGGGGGGGGTGGGTGCAAGGAATCAAGGATACCCACTAAAAATACCTAAAATTAACTAGCTAAGCACACAACACTAGGTATTGTACCGAGTACACAACTATACAACCTACAAAAAAGCTCATGGGAGTTCCCCTCTGACCGACCCATTAGGAGAAGTCTATAGAGAGACTCATCAGCGTCTCCTGGTAGTGGGAGCTCAGAAGATCGGAGCGCTTGGGTAATACGACTGACACACCAGGTGTTATGGGTCTGACCCAACAGAAGCAGGTGGAGACATTTCACCTTCTTCACCTGCCTTTGGAGTACTTTGAAAGGATATTAAGCTATAAAGCTGCTTGTCAAAGATGGACTTCAAACTATATAAGAATCTCTTTAGTCTTTAACCCTTTTGCGTCTGCTATAGCAAGGGAACGTATGAAAGCCCAATATAGGCACGCCTGGACTGCATGGGAAATAATGAAGTATTTAGACAATCGACACCCATTGATTCAGTTTTCTTTTCTCTGCTAAAGTACCGAACATAATGGAGTAATATTAATACTTTGTGTTCTTCCTAATAGTATTGGAGTTCTTTTTCTTTTCCGTGGCGGGAGAGACTTGGTAAGATGATAGGGCCAGCAGATGGTGGGTGCTTCAGTGTGAGCCGCCACTCAGCGCTCCGTGTCCTTCTGTGAAAGTCACAGACGTTCTATTCATCGTAAGTCATGCGTGGAATGATCAGTTCCAATTGCAACTCAAAAATGCATCTAAATGGGCACTCGTAACACTCATTTTATTACCCTTTATTACCGTCGTGTTAAGCGCCACTTCACCGGGTCTCCAGGTCACCGTGGGGAAACCCCGGGTCACGGGAGTGGTGTTGCGGCAGCCCCATTTCCTGCCCACTTCCACACCAAAAACTGTGTTTTTCCTGCGGCATCAGCCTGGACCGCCCACTGATGTCCACTGGACCACCACCCGAGATCAGCAGGACCTCCTACCCGTACTCCCATAATGGGGCTCTTGGTAGCCAGAGCCAAAGAGTTCCTAGGTGTACCGGTTTGGCTTGTGGCCCCCGGGAATCTGAGCTGATTACCGGACATCTGGGGAAGTGTTTGATCTATGGGTGGGGAGGAGTGATGGGATGACTCCTTGGGTTCTGTGCTCTCCACCACCATTCACGGAGCTAGCGCTGACCCCCACATGACTAGTCGCTCCTTCCAAACTCATAAGTAGAGGGAGACCTCTGGATGACCAGCATTGGAAAGTTCCCAGGTATACTAAATGCTCAGTGTACAGATGAAAACGCTTCACAGTATGAAGTAATCCAAACTATCCCATTTTAAGTGGGGCAGTCCTGATTTTCAGTGACTATCCAGCCATCCTAGCAAACTGCCCCACTGATCATGATCCAACAAACAGAGCTTTAGAATCAATCAGGGTCTGTGATTTGCAGCGTAGATCTCAATCACAGCTCCCACGCTGGCACCTCGCAAACTATCGAAGTGGGCGCCATGATATGACATCAGCAGCGACCGCTCAGTTCCTCGATGCCGTGCATGCGCTACACAGATACTGAACAGTTTACTGCACACGCTCTCTCTCGCACTGGAGGAGTTAATGAAACAGCGTCCAAAAATCTCGTCTTATCTGCCCTGTCGCAAAAACAATTTCAAAGTGGACCTTTGATAAAAAAAATAAAAATTGTGTAGCTATTGTACGTTTTTAATATATATTTGATTACAGACCCCATCTCTGCTGGAAAGCAAACGTAGAACAAGGTACACATTGTATTCCGTATATGTTTTTGGGGGGTCGTGGGGCTAATGATTGATCAATTTTAATATAAGAAAACAATCATTTCTGCACCCGGAAGGACTGGGGTGGATTTAGTGAATTGCGAGTTGGTTCATTTTTTTCTCACCAAAGTAAAAAGTGCCGTATTCCATGAGAAACACCAAATTCCCTGAATCTTCAGCTCAGGCGAGTCCCGTTAAAACTAAAGACTCACAGAAGCTCTCATTTCGACATCATCTTCCTGCAAGTGACAGGTTAGTAAATCCACCCCATATTGGTTTATAAAATCTGCCTTTGATTCTTTTTCTGTACTTTTTTTATAGTCATAATTTCCAGTAAAACTGGTTACGCACTCACATAAACAGTTTAAAAATGTTTACATATTTAAAAAAATCTATATATATATTTCTTTTTTAAACAACGCAAGACATTTATTGTATGCTACATGCACGCAAGACATGCAGGTTCTTGTCCTAAGCGTAAAACATCGGTTAACCTCTTAACTGCAGTAAAAACTCCCATGACACTGCAGATAAAACCAAATTAACATGTTGCATACGGTCTCTCCTTTTGGCGGACCTAAAAGTTTATAGGCAACTTTATATCAAATAAAACAAAGTTAAAAAAATATATATATATACCGGTATACAAATGTAGCAAAGCCAGGTGGAACATATATTATATATATAATGTGTATATATTATATATATATTGTGTATATATTATATATATATATATAATGTGTATATATTATATATATATATATATATTGTGTATATATTATATATATATTGTATATATATATATATATTGTGTATATATTTATATATATATATATAGTGTATATATTATGTATATATATATATATGTATAAATATATATAATATATACATATATATAAAATGTATATATTTTATATATATATATTATTATGATATATATATATATATATATATGCTTCAACAAAAAAAAAAGCTTTTTAGGTTCTCAAATTTCTGCTTATTTAGTTGTTTTATTTAATTTCCACCCCGCCTGAAACTTTATGACACTAATCCAGGGGCGTTTATGTATACAGCCTGCAGGCAACGAGCCCCAGACCAGCCAGTGTGTGTGAGCTTGGGAGAGAAGCCGTAGTAATTACTGGCTAACCCTCACATTCCCAGTTGTATAAACTTGCCGCCCCCCCCCAGCTGTACGATCAAGACCCAACACATCCCCGCCGATCGCTCTTTCAGCCTGTGCTTTCTTTGGGCTCAGCGTCTTCTCCTAAAAGGAGCCGAGGTATGTCTTCTGCTGTCCTGCTCTGGATTTTGGGTTGATTTTTGGTATATTTGGTTCGGTCTTTAAAGTAGAGATGTAGAATTGTAACGTGTTAGTTGCGGAGAGAGAAAGAAAAAAAAAAAAGATGATGCCTTTATTGGCACTAGATTGCAAGCTTTTAAGGCTACTTCGGTCTCTATGCGTAAAGTGGAGGTGGTGATGCCCACCACACAATTTTGGGTACCGATAATTGAGGTCCGCTGATCCCAATGACACCCAGAAACATCTTTCGCAGATTTCGAGCACTGGTGGTCTTATAGGACGGTGGAATGATCTGGTAGAGAAGAGGTTAAAAGGAGGGAACCCGACGGTGGCTCATCAGAAACATCCACTTGGAATTAATCGGTTCCTCTCCAGGCAATAAAGTGAGTATCTGCATAGTAATGGAGATGTGCGGGGATGTCCCATCTGGCTGAGAGTCTGAGAGATCCCCTATACACCGGTGTGGTCAGACTCCCAGTCCTGTTACTTTGAGGCAGTCTGCTGATATTGGAGAAGGCTGGGGTCTTGCGTAACTGGATGAATTTATCTTCAGCCCAAACGACGTACATTTAAAATGGACTTTAAAGGGCCGCCCCAAACATCAAATGCACTTTAATGGATCATATAGGCGAGTGTCCCCATTAAATGACTTATTGTCTCCTTGTAATCCACGCAGGCATTCACTACCCCCCCCCCTTTTGCATTTGCCTCTTTCCCTTCCTACTTGGCTTGCAGAAAATGCATTTGGCCACCACACTCTATACTCACAACCAGCCAGCCCTGGCTTGCGTGAGCGTTATAGGGGGTCCAATGAGCCCCCTTAATGCACGTATACAGAAAGCATTCCCATTGCTTTCAATGAATTGGCTGCTTCAAGCAACCAAAAGCTGTGTAAAACGCAAACTGTAGCTTGGGAGCTGCAGCTTCTCCTAAAGGTAAGTGGCTTTTTTCATTCTACCGCTAAAGAATGCATGTTATAAAGTACTTAAAAACCTTTCATATACATCCTATTATACATTATATACTCTGTTGATGAGGCTACCTGGTGTAGATTCTTTTATTTCACGCTGTGGGGCTTATTAACTAAAAGGAGGGTTGACAGGAGAGTTTTATGCTTTCAGATCCTTCACTTCACTATACAGTATGAAGGTACAATCCCAGTGAGCTGGACTGGCCCTGTATAATGTATAGTATAAATATAGGTTTCCTTAGGCTCCTTACACTTTGAATTATACATTATACAGGGCCGGCTCAGCGCTCCTTGCTGCGTTGGCCCTAGATAATGAATAGTGAATGGAGGGAGCAAAAACCACAACAAAACCATATGGGTGGTTGTATTCTTCCTAGCGATCAATAGTCACTAAGAGAAATGTCCATGCGTATCGTGCGTTGCCACCTCAGAAGCTCATCTTGCCTATGAGATACATCTGTCCACTGTCCTTGAAATAGTTGTTGCCAACAACAAACCCTACCCCAAACATTTGGCCAATCTCTCTCTGTGACCCAAATCCCTGATGCTAGGAGGTCAGAATGTTTGCCCGGTATGAGGATACCGCAGGGTTCTACCGCCCTAAAAGCCCCGATAATGTGTATAGAAATGCTGCGGCACCTGATCTGCCGCTGGAGCATTTGGCCAGGGGGCCAGTCCAGGCCTGATAAGTGGGGCAGAAACTCATCTCCTAAAACAATAGGACTAAGAGGAACACCAGACTTCTTTCTGTCGTGTGCTATATGACTATTTAGATCGTAAGCTCTTGGGTGCCAGAACCTAAAACCATTTTATTATGTAACGGAATGACTGTGCGCCAGCCTGGAGCCCAACTATACCACAGAAAATGTTTAGGAAACAAATCTGAAAGTCTAATTACAGTTTTGCCGACAATTATCAGATTTGTAGACCAAGAGCGACCGGCTCCTCCGAGTACCTCGTTCCGGTCCAGTTAACTGATGTTCTTCTCTTTACCGCAGCTGGGGCTTTAGTCGTTTGGTGACACCTCGCGTGCCCTTGTGTTGACGATGAAGTCCTTCATGTCCACGCTCTTCTGGTGGGGCTTTGCGTGCCTTCTGTGTCCCGCTGGCTCATTCCCCTTCATCCTCACCCAGCTCAGCACCCGCAAAAGCAGCTGTAAGTCCATCCCAACCAGCATGACCCTGTGCCACAATGTAGGGTACAGCGAAATGCGTCTACCCAACCTTCTTGGCCACGACACCATGAAGGAGGCGTTGCAGCAGGCTGGCTCGTGGGTGCCCCTTCTCACCAAGCAGTGCCACGCGGACACCAAGAAGTTCCTGTGTTCCTTATTTGCACCGGTCTGTCTGAGCGACATGGAGGAAGCGGTGTATCCATGCAGGTCGCTCTGCGAGGCAGTTCGGGATGGCTGTACCCCTGTCATGGCTGCGTTTGGATTTCCCTGGCCTGAGATGTTCAACTGCACCCAGTTTCCACAGGGGAATGAACTTTGTGTGCCCCCTGCTGCTACAGATGAGAAGCCCCAGATGGCAAAGGAAGGTAAGTGTGTGCGTCTGTGCCGGTGTGAGGAGATCCCGAAAACCTTAACAAGGGGCATTGAGTCTCTAGGTACCAAAGCTAATACCGAACCAAGCTCCTTTCTTAAAGCACTTTAATCCAGAAAAGGTTATACAGGTAGTTATATTTTGACCGTATGCAAAAAGCCTCGTTGTGGGGGTTTTGCTTTTTTTTCCATTTAAGAATATTTTTTTCCGGATCTCAAGTTTCTGAGAACCTCTGAGATTAAGAATTGGAGCTTTCGACGAACCCCTTGTAGACCCCACTTACTGTGATACAAAGCAACTTGTTTCCTGCATTGTATTGGGAATATGTAAATGTTTTTTGTTGCTAAAATAGTTTTCTTTCCCAGAGCTCCCATGTGCCGCCTGCCATAGCCTTGGAGATGCCGATAAAGAATTCCTGCAGGAGTTCTGCTCTAGGGATTTTGGTGAGTAACTAAAAGGCAAAAACCAGCCGCCTCTAGGTTCCCAAATCAAATGGAAAATAATAAAGACTACACATAGAAAGGATTAAATACCATACCATAATAAATTTATGGAAGATAAGATTTTTGGCTTTAACTTACGCTGTCCACGTGGTTGTGTTTTCCAGCTATGAAGATGAACGTCCGCTCGGTGTCCACCATGGAAGGGGATGTCATGGTGATTCCAGAAGTTAAAAGCAGGACAGTGTACAAGTCCAAAGGCTGGACCGAGGAAGAGATAAAAAAGACAGTTCTCTGGCTGAATGATGGCGACAACTGCCTCTGCCCCGATATCCAGGAGCCGGGGGTAACCGTGCTGGTTTTGGGGCACAGGGTAGATGACAAACTGGTCATCTCCTGGGTCAGGAAGTGGGATAAGAGTGAGAAGGAGACAAAGAGGTTTTCAAGAACAGTACGCAAGCTACAGTGCTAGAATCGAGTGACAAGTAGACCTTGGTATGGAAGGTGTCTGCTACGTGTAGACCGAGAGCTGTTAAAAGCCCAATGTTCTTCTGCGACCCCCCAGGAGTAAACTCTAGGGCCTTCAAAACTTGAAGGGTTCTTGGGATTTTTTAATGGTCTCTGGCAACGTTTGTTCTCCCTGCTCCTTGAACATAAATGTTTTTTTGAATACACCAAGTGGAACGTCTGTCTAATTACAACAAAGTCCCAAAATGAACGACCTCCTTCCCACAAAAGGTGAGAATCCTTAATCGGAGATACGCTGACTACTACGTTGCATGTGAAGCTGAGAGAACGTGGCCTGTCCTATACTCTTAACGACTGCGAAACCACAGATGACATTCCCACCAAAAATAAATCTTATTTGGAAGCTTGGTGCTCACTCATCATGTGACTGATCTACCCCAGAACCATTAATTGTTACCCTCAGCGGATGACCTCACAGAACATTCTAAAACACTGTCCTATTTTCAAAATAACAATCTATTGTATCATTTATAACTTTTTAGTTGGCGATCCTTTCTGCACATTTTTAATGTTAATAATTCTTATGAACTAAGTGGAACAAGTGTAATTATTTTATGGATTTGTAGGGTTTTTTTTTTTACATTTTTCCAGATTTTCTGCTAACAGGCAGGAAAAATACCCCAGAGATACACTAGCGTCTAAGAACACGTTTTATTTATGCAGCAATTGGTCGATGGAAATGACTAAATATGAAATCCAATGCTTTCTACCAATCTGCCCCCCCCCCAGAATGTTGTTAAATGTTTAAACTATTTTTAACCTTTTTTTTTTTTTTATAGATGACAATTGAACTGAAAAACCAGTCCTGCTAAATATTCAGGGGTTGTGTTTTTTGCTCCAATTATTATTATTATTGATTTTTTTTATTATTATTTGCGAGATTAGATTTTTTTCACATTTCTGAATCATAACTGCCTGTTTAAAAGCCATTCGAATTATGCTGTAATTTTTAGTTTACTATTTTATTTCTATATATTTTAATTACAAATGAATTGTCTTATGGGTGATTCAAATTTTTATATAAAAATATAATAATTTTCCTTGAAGGTTACAGTAAATACATTTTACCTGGTGGAGCACAAGGGAAAAAAATAAAATAAATGGCCTTAAACACCAATGTGTAATTTTATAATGTATATTTCTGTTTGGTACAATAACCACCAAAAATGAACAAAAGAAATCGTAAGATGAATATGAGGGAATAATAATCATGTAGAACCCGAGCACTTTTCACAAAATGTGGGTTTCTGATACAAATAGATTGCTTGTTTTAATATTTAAACCCCACAACAGAGGTTTATTTAGTGTTTCCAACTGATCAATGACAAGAATTTGTATGCAACATTGTAGCTTCTTGATAGATATTAACATAACAATGGAAATAATCCAAGACAAATAATGTTTTATTTATATTTAATTTCAAGAATTTTAAATCAAGACTTTTTATGCAACATTGTCGCTTCTTGATACATTATTTCCATATGTTATGTTAATATCTAATATCTAACGCAAATAATGTTTTATTTATATTTAATTTAAAAACCCATTTTTTTTATTGTTCAAGGAACTGAAGGATATGGGTCTCAAAAAAGGGACCCTCCTAAAGCGGTACAGGGCAGTATATATTTTATCCACTTTACATTGGTCAATATAGATCTGCAGCCAAAACTTTTTTCTATATATATATATATATATATATATATATATACCCCCCTGTTCAAATTCATAAATACTGTATAATGTCTTCTTTGTTCACTCTTCTTGCTGGTACGCGGTTAAATGTTACTACATACACCACCTTTCCTTTAAGCCATTTAAGAGTTAAACACGTCTGGCTTTGCTTCCCACCTCTGAGCTCCAGAAGAATTTAATCCCTGAACATGTTGATGCAGAAATACTTTTTTTTTTTTTTTTTTTGTGTAAAAAAAAAAAAGGTTTGAGCTAAAACCTGTTAACGTCAAATAAAGCCGTGTTCCTTAACATTGGCCCTATTCATTAGCCCAGGCCCTCGGGGCTCGTAGCTCAGGGTTTCCCTCCCCTCCTGTTTGGATACGCAGTCATTAAGATTAACCAGATGTTTTAGACACACATGTGCATATAAAGCAAAGAGAGATTTGAGGAAAGTTAACTCCTAGAGGTTTGTATTCCAGTTTCAGTAATAGAAAATTGCCCTAATATATGTGATCTAGCTGTATCGTGTCATCCCTGAATACAATAGATTTTCATCGTGACACGCTTTTACATGCTAACACTCCATCATAGTAATGGCATAAGCAGTCGTTTAAAGAGGGATCTTCCATAAGGGGGGCCCTCAGCATTATAATTATATATATAATATATATATAAATAAAATAATGGGCAATGTTCATAAACTTTATATTTAAACTTTAATAAAGAAAAGTAATTATAACCCTAGGCTAGGGGCATCCAACCTGCGCCCCTCTAGCTGCTGCAGGACTACATCTCTCATACTCCTCGGCCAGCCCCTGAGCTGAAAGAGCATTATGGAAGATGTAGGGCCGCAGGTTGGACGCCCCTGCGGGCCTAGGCTATTGCTGGATTATAAACAAATGATCCCCCACCAGGAAGAAAAAAAAAGAAATAAAAAGTGTAAGGAATGATCCTCGGAACGTCCACGAAAGGTGCGTCCCTTGCCCACATGAAGCTTCAACATACTGAGAAACGAGGTGGATAAACCGTTAACATCAAAAATGTCTTTAAAACATAAAAAAATATAGATTTGATCATATGTGTTTCTGCAGCGACCGGTAGCGTGTGCTGTCTGTCATGACTTTAGCATCTGAAGAGTAACACGACCCGGTGTTCTCAGGTATCATTCTCTGCTCATTCATCTACATCAGACTCCAACGAGCCAAGGAGCTCTCATTAATTATCGATGCAGAGTCCATCTCACTTAAGGGTGATCACCGATGATCCTTCCGGAGAGGAGGACAGGACGGTCCGCCAGAAAGCTCTATCGGCAACGTCTACCAAGGTAACGTAGGACCAAAAAAGCCGTAGAACGGGGTTATTTCATTGAGGCATGGGGTAGATGGGGTGAGCCATGTCAACGGTGTTTACGGAAGGGGGCTTCATAATTAAGGACAATGTAGAAAAGGGAATCTGGAACGTTAGATGCAAAAACTCTCAGAGAGAATGAGCAAAGGGCAGCTGAGATCTGTGGCCAAAACTGGCTTATCAATGGATTGCCTACCCCGAGGTCCTCTTCCTCCCCGACGCTTACAAAGGCTGTCTGAACTCGGCGATTAAACAACAGCACTGTGTTAGCAATGAGGAGGAATAATCACGCAGACAGGTATCTGATATAGAGCTTACTTTCCTCTTTGCAAATATTACACAGGCTTATCTATGAATGCAAACCTGTAAAATATAACATATGGGACGGTTATCCCTAATAAATCTGCTAATAAATAATCCCAAATTAATTGTGTAGCCGTTACGGGTCATTATAAATTTTAACCCCTTAAGGACAATGGGCGGTCCCTAAACCCATTGAAAAGAATACATTTTGAGCCTGTACATGTACGGGCTTTGTCATTAAGGGGTTAATTTAGAGGTGGGATTGATACATTTCACCATGAAGAATATCCGTCTGCAAAGTTACGTTCCTCAAAACCCCAAATGATCTACGTTGAAGGCACGCTGTGTTTCAAGGCTAAATGGCAATGATAAGGGAAGCGAACAACTAAGATGTGAGGTCGCTTTATTTTGTGACTCCTGTTTGTGTCCCTGTAGGTCCCACTTCTCAGCATGGTCTCGCCAGCAATCGCCTTGGCCTTCATCCCGTTTCTCATGACCGTGATAATCCGTTATCGCCATTACTTCCTCCTCTTCTACCGGGCTGTGCTGCTGCGCAAGATCAGGGACTACATGACCGGCATCCCGCGGGAGGAGAGAGCTTTCCAGTACGTCATTACGCACGCCATTCCCGGAGACCCCCAGCACCTCCTCAACACCTTTGACCACTACAGCTACCACTGTGAACACCTGGCGAACGTCGGACCTCACAAAGGTGAGAGCTGTGGGGTATCCTCGCCAGATAACGAACTTATATTCATAATATAAATATGGAGATGGAATGGATTCAATGAGAAGAGTTTAACGTTCTTCTTTTATGGGGGGACACTCAGGTGTCCCGTGCGGCCTCACCTCTATGACGTGTAACTTGTATGGCAAAAGCACGTCACAAAGCTTTTGTGTCACATGACAATTAAACATTCCCTGCAAAAGCGTGAATAAGGCAAAAGTATAGAAGAAAAATAGCGGTAAGGATATGAGTACCGGAAACAATGTAATGAAATGATATAAAATCCGCCAGAGTAGGTGGAACTGCACCTTCAAAGAGTTCTCTCAATTCAGATTATCTCCAACATTAATTCGTACCACTATATACAATATGGTATATTAATCATACAAAAAAAAACAAAAAAACATTTTTTAGTAATGCAAAATAACTAGAAGCCGGGAAATGCAAATATTAATAACTTAAAACATTAAGAAAACGTAATATTTAGTATTTTTTCATATTAAAATTAATTTCTATATCTATTTACTTTTGAATTGCCTTTTTTTTTTTTTTTAAGTTGAAATAAATGTTAAGGTTTCTTCTTATATAAAATATACTGCAAGTGCTAAATGTGGAGCAGTTCCCATAGAAACCAAACAAACTGCCCCTACATTTAGCACTTATAGCCCTTGATCTGCTGTTTATAAAGAAGACCTGACTGAATGTAGAAACACAGACATATTCTAGATTGTAAGCTCTGTTGTCTCTGTAAGTCAATTTGTTATGTTACATACTACTTGTTATGTCCTGTCTACACCTTGTACAGCGCTACGGAATATGACAGCGCTATATAAAACAAATAATAACAATAATCACATGGGAATATTTCTTTATGAACCCAGGGAAAATTCTGGACCGTCTGATTTATGAAAATGCCCCACTTAATGTACTGGAGCTAGGCACATACTGTGGCTACGCCACCATAATCATCGCCCAGGCGTTGCCCCTAGGCGCGCGGCTCTATACCGTCGACGCCAATCCCAGGAAGGCGGCTGTGGCTGAAAAGGTCATCCGATTGGCCGGCTTTGATGACGACACGGTACGTTAAAAGCGGTGATGTCAATGATGTCATGAGTGAAGAGGCTGTATTCATACTGAAATGAATGACACAGATACAGCCAAAAATATATTCATTAAATTAAAATAATAATCATTAAGAGATATGATCAGCAAATACGAGCCAAAAATAGATAGGGGAGATATATTTATCTTGTAGACCCCTAAGGGGAGATATATTTATCTTGTAGACCCCTAAGGGGAGATATATTTATCTCGTGGACCTCTAAGGGGAGATATATTTATCTCGTGGACCCCTAAGGGGAGATATATTTATCTTGTGGACCCCTAAGGGGAGATATATTTATCTCGTGGACCCCTAAGGGGAGATATATTTATCTGGTAGACCCCTAAGGGGAGATATATTTATCTCGTGGACCTCTAAGGGGAGATATATTTATCTCGTGGACCCCTAAGGGGAGATATATTTATCTCGTGGACCCCTAAGGGAGATATATTTATCTCGTGGACCTCTAAGGGGAGATGTATTTATCTCGTAACCAGGAAAATGAGAAGAGACCAACAGAAAACAGATGGGAGATGTTCCGCGGTGAGAGCTGTAAACTGTGGAATCTACTGCCTGGAGAATACGTGACTGCATAGCGATAAATAGAGATAAATGATTGAATTTGCACTTTTTTTTTAGGTTATTCACCAATTGTGTGTCACATGATATAGCATAACCCTGTATACTATCCCGTTATCTGCAGGTGGAGCTGCTGGTTGGTCTCGCAGAGGAGATTATACCCCAGCTGAAAGACAAACATGGGGTGCAGAAGCTGGACTTCATCTTCATGGACCACGGAAAACGCTGTTACCTCAGAGACCTTCAGCTTTTAGAGGAAGTGGGACTTCTTCAGGAAGGGACCATCATCCTGGCGGACAACGTGCTGTTCCCGGGGGCCCCCCACTTCCTGCAGTACGTGAAGACCTCCGGAAAATACCAATGCAAAATACACCGAGGCAATCTGGAGTATTTCCGCTATATCCGGGACGGGATGGCAGAGCTGACTTACACCAAACTGGCATGAGACCCCGAAATAAAGACTTTTCACGTAAACCCGCTTTTTCATTCAGCTTGTCGGTGATCCCAAAAACCATAAAGCTAGAGATTGGGGCATAAATTGCCAAAACCACAAACATGGCCGTGTCGCCAATAGGGGTCTTGGCATTCTCCTAAAGTATTATTTTTTTTTAAAGTTCTGCCCATTACTGCCCCGTTCCTTTCTATCTATGCCCAGAATACCCCTATTCATGCCCCTACATTGAATTTAGTGAATACATGAGTATAAAATCACCAAATCAGTCACATATTCTTGATCCCATACATGCACTGTCCCCGAAACAAATCTATATATGGTGTTTATAGATTAAAATAATTATTATTAAAAAATAATATAATATATACCTATATTACCTTTCTATATATATATATATATATATATATTCACACACATAATATACATATATTATATATATATACATTATATATATATATATATAAATATATATATAATAATGTTTTTAGGATGTGTATGGTTATTCCTCCCACCTATTGTTTTTTTTTCCCCCCCAATTTTTTTTTTTATAATTTTCCAAACATCAATAAACATGTCATCACTTCAAGTCCGTATAAGACGTCCATGATGCCATTGAACGAGCCGGAAAACACATGAAAAAACACAACCCCCCCCCCCCCCCCCCCCCATGTATACAGACAGATTACCCCGGAATGTAACACCAGGGAAAAAAACACCAACATCTAATATTCTAGGTTTGTCATTTCGGACAAATTTATTTTCTTTCCCTTTCTGTTCAGACAAAATTCAAAGGGCTTTTTCTAATTCGGAAACAGAATTTGTTGTCCAAAAATGAGTCAGCGTGTGAGAGAGTGTATGTCTGACAGGTGCGAGGGAAGGGGGAGCGAGCACGCAGTGCCTTGAATAGATGCTAAATTATAATATAATCCTTGCTTGTTTGTAGAGGTAAAAAGAATGCAAGAGCCACGAAACCTCACAGTATTATAGCCTCTATCACTTCGGCTGGGAGGCTGTTCCACTTATCCACCACTCCCTCAGTAAAGTAAATCTTCCCCACATTAAATAAAAACCTCAAAATACAAGTAAAAAAATCTCAGGGGTTCTGTGGACCTCAATTTTCAAAATATTATTCTGCGCTAATGCTGTGGGAGCAGCAAAAAATTCCTCAAAAAATAACAAACTAACGTTGCCTCACTCAGCTGCCCTAAATACAATAGAACCCTCGTCTGACCGCAGATGTTAATGAATGGGACGAAGCCGTGAAGCCGTCACGGGGGAATGCGTGATGAGTGTCCCCTGCAGGCTGATTACAGGTAATGGGGATCAATTTGAAACAAATAATTCAAAACTTAAGAAAATAAAAATAGTTTTTGAAAGAGTTAAAAAAAAGACTAAAATTAAAATAAAATAAGTAGACTCCAGTGATGTCGCCGCGACGTCATAAGGGGTACTGTCCAGTTCCAAGAGAGATCCCTGAAGTAAAGGCTTAAAAATGATTCTCTACAAAAAAAGTATAATAAAAAAGTGTAATAATAGTAATAATAATAATAATAATATTAAAAAAAAATAGGTGCCGAACCACCTCATGCCCTTCCACTAGAAATATACCTTTAAAAAAATAAATACTTTTTGTCCCCAATCTAAAGATGAAGAATAATAAAAAATAATGTAGTATGTAAGGGAGCATTTTGCACATAAATGGGGGGGGGGGGATTATCAGTAGGACCTAATTTGTGGAAGAAATCCTCAGGAAATTTTTAAAAATGTGGCGTTTTCTCTATTTTAAGTTTAATTCATACGAAATGACAGACTATATAAAATAAAAGTTGTATAACGAGAAAGGCCCATCTGTCAGAGAAAGAAATATAACATTTGTGTGGTTACACTAAACACAGAAAAAAAGGGAACCATGGGTGAACAAATATATGCTAAAAATGGCAAAAGGGGTTAAATCTTGTATTTTATTGCACAGATTCTTTTTCAGCAGGAAATGTTTGCAGATCCCCTTATAAATAAAGTGTAATGTCAGATCATTTCTTGTGAGGGGTTAATAATAACAATTAAAATAAATCTAAATAAATAAAAACCAGGTGGTTTTACCACAAAATCCTCAGAGAACACCGAGGCCTCTAAATAGTACAAGAAACCCCTTAAAATAAACTTTTTTAGGTGAAAAATGTAGAAATCTAGAAAAAGATGGAAGGGGGGATTTTTTTGTAATGGAGATAACACCGATTTTTCACTTTCCTGAAGATCTCTCCATCTGGCCCATGCTCCCTACTGCCCAAAAAAGCAGAGTGGGGGGGGGGGGCTGGAAATCAGGACTGTCCTACAAAACCAAGGATTTTTGGGAGGTATGTTCTTGGCACCAAGAGACTCTATATAAAGAGTCAGAGGTTTGCCAGTGCCTTAGTTACCGTTAGGTTATCTTGGTATTTTTTCTAGTGGCGGCATTGCTTTGGTGGAGTGCGAGGCATTCCGGTACTCGTTGGGTTAAATGGAGGCATGTTGGTACCGAGCCACAGAACTGCTTATCTCGCTTATCAAAAAGTTACTCTGCCCCCTGACAACGCCGCTCCGTCCAAAGGTACAGCGCTAACCGCAGCGCACCGACAACCCGCGCTGCCGAGCGACACGAGCCAGCCGGCAGCCACCGGGTACGCAACCGAGCCGTATATATCTCCCTGAAACGCCGCACCAACCCCTGACATTGGCAGATTCAGAGAATTAACCCCTCTATTACCAGACATTATATAACACACACACCCCCTCTGGTGTGAAGGAGAGACTATCAGGAGAGGCTTCTGAGCTCTCAGCCAATCAGGAGACCTCCTTCACTCACCTGGAAGGTAAAGTCCCATTGTGGGACCCTAGGTGATCACCCTAGGTGGAAGAGACATCAATGCTGGACAAAACCTCTGTCCCTGCCCCTGGTTACGGCTCTGATGCCAGATCATGAAAAAAACTAAGACGATTTGGAACTTTTAGGTGAATCGTTATGTCAAAAACAATACATTTGGGACCCGTGTAAGAGGTGGAAGCAGCAAACCCGGCTGGAGTATAAAACACGTCTGCAGGTTTGCGCAAGATCTTCTTCCCAGAAATCATTTCTCCGGTTAGAAATCCTTATCTCTCCAAACCTCATAAACCCTGTCTGTTCTGCTGAAGAATTGATGACGGTGCCCTTTCCGGAACGTTCTATCACCATCGGCGCCCATAAGAATAAAAATAATAATATTATCAACCCTGCTTGGATGGACTTTATCATCGCTATTATCACGCAGGGTCAGCTTAGCCCTTTCCACAGCAGAAGCTCAATGGGGTGGTTCCCTTGACGATGCATACTGAAATCAGCGAGAGCTGAAATGGTCTCCTCTTCTGCATACTCTCCCTTTAGTGAATAAACCCCCTAGGATGTTTATTCACTAAGGCAGGAGCTGGTAGGAGAGTTTGCAGGATAGCTGTGGATTTAACCCATTTCATTGCGAAACATCTTGAAGGTCCATCCCTGGCAGGTTTCTTGTGAAAGAAGATCTGACGTGGCCCTGAATAATGCATGATTCAATCGGGAAAGTAAAGTTGGCTCATTTAACTATGCCTTATACAGGGCCAACAAAGCCCTTCTTGCCGCAGACGCTTGTACCTTCCTATTGTATAGTGATATTAGTTGAATCCAAACTCTCCTGCCATCTTTAGTGAATAAAGCCCCACGTTGTAGTTTACTTACAGCCTTGACGTGCTGTTTTGGGCCTTTATCAGCAAACTGTCCGCCGATCTTCTAAAAAAAAAAGAGGGACTGCCACTCCTAAACAGGGACACTTGGCAAACAGGTGCATCAGGTGTGAAAATATTCTACAAAAAAATAAAAATAATAATAATTAAAAAATATATATATATATATATATAAAATATAAAACGTATATATTTGCTATATTGAGTGGTTATGCCTTGATTATAGGAGGGGGAGCCTTAAATCCTGCACACAGGTGATAAATTAACCCCCGCATGCAGTTCCATACAGACGATTAAGAGTCCTCGGGAACACCAGGTAATCTCCACCAAATAAAAGTATATAGAATTTTAATTATAAATACAAATAATGGAAGTTACCGAACCTGCCTGACCAAACATCGGGTTACAGCGCTATGGAATCTGCAGGCGCTATATAAATAAATGTAAGTCCGCTAGACAGGTGCGGAATCCTACGGCTGGTGCAAAGTCCTGAAGTTTTGGGACAAGTTTATATATATATATAATATCTATTATAACCCAGTGATGGGTCTGATCTTCATAAATGCCATATCGGGTTAGAATGAGATATATGTATAGATTGTCCGTGTTTCACTCATGGTCGGGGTTGTTCCTTAATTGGAATCATCTAATGATTAATAGAGAGCCCACTGAGACCTTTGCTCTTGCCTAGAGGTGTAAAAGTCAAGCATTTAACCGGTTTAAAGCCCTTTCACTCCTAAACGGCTTCACGGGGAAACCGCGGCGTCTTGGACACGGTAAGCGCCAGCTTTTGGGGTAAAAAGCATGGATAAAGCCATGTAACAGATGTATGGTTGTCCCCTCCTTCAGGAGCCATATGCCTATCCAATGCATGTTTAAATGTATTCACTGTGTTAACCTCTACCGCTTCTGCTGGGACGCCGTTCCACTTATCTATCAAAGTTTGTTTTTTTTTGTTATTGTTTCAGAGGGTGAATAGATTACAAGGACATCTGAAATTAATATTTTGTACGAGTAGGTTGTACCGCGCTAGCCCGGTCTGGGCATCTTTATACCTTTTTGGGTGAAGAGCTGAGTCTCCGGGTCACTAAGGGGAAACTCTGGGTCCGCCATTGAAAATAGTGTCCAACATCAGTGGGACCCCCTTGCATCCCACGAGGTGGGGTTAGAGAGGTTCCCAGGAAAGAAAGTTCCCAGCTACGGGTATCTGGTTGATAGCACCCCATATTCACCCAATCTGCCCTCCTCTCCCATAGATTTTCTTTCCCAACTTACCACCTCTTCTGATAGAAAGTGACCTGCTTCGGGAGTACTTTATCTTCTATTCTTTTGAAAGAATGGAATAGCATGGAGATTGACCATTAACCTGGTTCAACTCCCTCCATTCACTAGATATCATGAAGCGCTTACATTGGTGGGTTTCTCCATGACGTAGGTCTGATCCGGCCCTGTATAATGTATATTTCAATGTGTAATAAGCCTATACATTATACAGGGCCAGCCAAGCTCTTCCTGCAGCAGGAGCTCATTGGGGTTGTCTCTTCATAATGTATAGCGACGTATAAAGTACATGACTATGTTACCCGGTCAAAGGTGAGTGCACGCTTTGTGTTATTCACCAGCTCCTTCTGTAAGAAATGCCTATGTGAGAAATTTTGGGGGCCTGTGGCAAGGAAACGCACCACGGTTATACAAGAGTTTATATAACATGATCGTTCCCAAAACAATGAAATGCTATTCTCCCAAATATTAGGAACAATCGCACAATTAATCTGTTGAGTACGGGCTAAAAAAGGGAAACAATAATATTGTATTTAAAAAGGAAGCATCTTGTATCCCCCTTATTGCCTTCCGGTACCTGTGACTCCGAGAGGGAGCCTGGCGGTCCTGACATCTCTGAGCTGATCGGTTCCTTTAGGATCCTTTTGTATTAGGGGCAGTTGTCCTGCCTCATGGGGTAGAATGTGGAGGTCTTCCTCTGGTCAGAGTCCTCATCATTTCCCCCTTAAGAGCCTTGATGCAGGGATGGCTGGTCCTCGTTGTCCTCATATCCAGGTTCCTATTGTTCAAGAAGTCAATTCCTACGTTCTCCTTGTTAAGGACGAGTGATTTTCTGTTCTTGGTATAACCACTGGTAACTGAGTGTCCAGGTGTCCGTTCCTGTTCATCCCAAAGGTGCCCGATGGGGTTGAGGTCAAGACTCAAGTTCTTCCACACCAAGCTCATCCAACCATGTCTTTGTGGACCTTGCTTTGTGTGCTGGGGGAGCAGTAATGCAACTATGTTCCCACAAAGTTTGAAGCAGAGCATTGTCCAAAATGTCTTATGTTTTGGATCTTACAAACGCTCTATTGGATGAACGAGTAAAAAATTCCCACAGAAACTCTGTGATAGAAAGATCTTGTGGAAAGCCTTCCCAGAAGAGTGGATATAGCAGCAAAGGGGGACCCACTACATATTAATGTCTGTGTATTTAGAATGCCATGTCATCAAAATCACTGCTGGTGCAATGGTAAGGTGTCCCGATATTTCTGTCCATATAGCGTGTGTCTATATTATGAATTTATAATGGAATATATAGTATTTTTCTGTGTGTTTTTGGTAATAATTCTCATTTTATTTTCTACTTGTAGAGCCATGCTGCGGTGGTTCGTCCGAATGGCCTGTGTGCTGGGGGCTGCCTATGCAGCTAATGAATATCTGGATGTCTGTATGGATGCGAAACATCACAAGACTGAACCAGGTCCTGAGGACGCGTTACATGGACAGGTGATACTAAAGCTTCCAGTACCTTTGTTAGATAAATGACTTCTTGTGAGGTTAGAACCAACATCAAGTACCCCTCTCAGGGGCAGTTTCTAGAATCTTCACGGTCGGCTCCAGACGGTGATTGAATGATATCTGTGGAGCCCAGTGGGTGCTTTATACATAACTTTTATATCTGGATTTAATGTTGGTGAGGACCTGTACCCTGTGGACTCTAGGTGTAGTTTAAGGTGAATGATGTTCTCCTCTGCCTCTAGTGTACTCCTTGGAAGGAGAAGTCCTGCTGTACGGTCAACGTCAGCGAAGAGGCTCACAAAGATCAGTCCTATCTGTACAACTTCAACTGGAACCACTGTGGGGCCATGTCTCCAGAATGCAAGAAGCACTTCATACAGGACACCTGTTTCTATGAATGCTCACCTAATCTAGGACCCTGGATCCAGCAGGTGAGCCATGTGGGCTGCGGACTATGCAGCAGATACGGGACATTTAAATAAATCGCCACCATGGAGGTTAAGATTAGGGTTTCCACTTTTCCATTGAAACAACCCGAAATTTTACTGCCATTATACCATTCTGAGGTATAATATACACTTGGTGAGACTAGAGTGACCACAATGGTCATGTTTTCCAGGACATCTTTACATATTGCTGACCAACCTGGATATAATGCTGCCCGTACAGCTGACTAACTGGTTCGCTTCCATATGTCTATACATCCCACATACTGCAGGGCAGCATTTTATCTTGACTGGCCAGCAATATGTAAAAATGATGTGTCCAGGAAAACATGGCCGATGTGGTCACCATAGGTGAGACTGAGCCTTTCTATTGTTTGCCACGGGCAGTATGATAAGGAGTCGAGGTGTTTGTCTACTAGCTTGGGGCTCAAATAACATATCGAGAACTCGTACAAATGGCTGATATGCAATGTTTCTCGCTTCTGCGTTTCTCGCTCAGGTTGGTAGTGGTTGGAGGAAAGAACGAATACTAGATGTTCCCCTGTGCAAAGAGGACTGTGAGACTTGGTTTGATGATTGTAAGATGGACTACACCTGTATGACAAACTGGCACAAGGGCTGGAACTGGACAACAGGTGAGTCTGCCAGATACTCGAGCTTTATATGGGCCACCCCAGTGTGGCGGAAACTCGGCATACAGGTGGGATATGGTTGTGATTAGGGGATGACGACCGGTTGTGAGGTTAGTTCCAGTTACACGTTGGGGGTGGTAAGTAGGCACTAGTGGTCTGAACCAGGGCAGGGAGTTCTGGAAAAGCAGTACTTCACCCCCAGTCTATGCTGGCTGGGTATGCACCTCTGGCCAGTATAAAAGTACAGCTGTGTGGATGGAACTGACCAGTGGCCTTAAAGTGCCGGAGTCATCAAGTTCTCAACAATCTGGCCCTGGAATTGTATATTCAGACACCCCCCAATAGACTTGAAAAGGGTGATATGGAATGGGGACAGAATCCTCCAGCTCACCATGAACAAACTTTATTTTCCCATGAACAAATCCTGACAGTGTTTAAAAAAAAAATGAATTAAAAAAAGGTTTGTATAGCTAACAGGACAGAATGATTTGGAATGCTGTGGAGGTTAATATCAGTCGCGCTTACATCAGGAGGACACTGGACGTTAACTGCCAGAGCCAACCTGTCAATGCCGGTCAAGGTTTGGTATGATGAACCCTTTAAGCAGTCCTGTTAGAGGTGTGACCAAATCATTTTTAAGAAAACAAGGTTTTATTGACAGTTTAATACTTTTAAACCCTGCTTATACTGTTTCTATACACATTATTGGGGCTTTTAGGACTGTAGAACCCTGCGGTGCCCTCATATCCAGCAAACATTCCGAGCTCCTAGGGAAAAAAAAGAGGACATCATGGGAGGAAAGTGGAACAGAGAGATTTGGGACATTATGAGGGTATGTTATATGATGACGTCTTGTCTTTCAATCTCAAGTCATGTTTTTTTTTTTTTTATTATTTTTTATTAACAGGGGCAAACCAGTGCCCGTTAGGGACACAGTGCAAGAAAATTGGGGAAGTCTTTAAAACGGCCAGAGATTTTTGTGAGAAGATCTGGAGTAATTCCTACAAGCACACATCGTACACGAGAGGCAGCGGCTTGTGTATGCAGCTTTGGTTTACTCCAGCAGAAGGGAACCCCAATGTGAAGGTGACCCAGCATTACGCCAAGCTCAAGGGCTCCGCCGACACGGCCGAGCGAGGCCTACTGCTGCCCTTTGCTCTGCTCGCTTCTCTAGGCATTCTAAACATGCAATGAACTTCTCTTTGAGCTTAAAGTAACCGGCAGAGAGTCTTCGCTATTCCCGAGTGACGTTCGTTTCGCTGCAACAATCAGAAGAACTGAAGAAGCTCTCAAAGCTTTATGGAGATGCTGAATCTGGAAGCCCATTGACCCAATGTCCAGTTTTTGGACCTTCTGCCACTACCAGAACTTTGTGTCCACTGTGGAATTAGAATTAGCCATTCCTCATTCTATACATACTGACCTGGACTACTAAACTTAGCAAAAGTATATAACACATGTAATAGTTGTATCCTCTTCACCAAGGGTCTTCTGACTCAATATTCACCTTCATGCTTTCTCCCATTCACTCCAACGAGGTAGATTTATTGGGGATCTCTCCATAGAGGGAAGAATTCACTAATTATAGGGTCACAAATCCAGTATTTATACACTATAGATGGGGCAGCACCTTTTTTTTTAAATTATAATATCATCTCTGCTTCTCGTCGAAGCAATATCTTCTAGCAGGAGTTCATTTGCATATGGGGCTAAGAAGAGAACCTTTATGCATTTGCATTATATTCTGCTGACACCACATAGATCATTTTTTTTATGGCCTCTGTCCCAGTCAACGTGCACAAACTGCTTGGAGGATCACCAGTATGCATGCAGGTTACTGTCACTTATTAACCCGCCTCTGATCACCAGTGAAAAGTAATTAAATAAATAAATACAGGCTGGAAATGTGAGAATTGATAATAAAGTAAATAAGTGTGTCATTTCTCATCTCTCCGTTGATTGACCCGATTTAGCTCAAAACCAGATTTTTGGTCCTTTAAAAGAAACTGTCATGTCATTCATTTCTTGCTGGCACTTCGCCAAGAGTCCTTGTTTTTGGGGACAGTCTTTCGGTCTTTGTCTTGGGTAACGGCCCCTCTGTCTTGACTATGCTGGGTCAGGTAGCTGTAAAATCGATGGCGTTCTGTGCTGAGCGCCTCAAGGTGACTCTCCAGGGCCGTGACTTGGCTGCACCCGCTTCCACCGCCCGACATGCCAGCCTCTTGCTGCACTAACATGACCGTCCCCATTTTGACTCCTGAAATGTTGGTGGGGGTGGTGGGGTTGTCACTGTGTTCTATAGCAAATGTTTATTTCCATTTTAAGCAGACTCTGGAGGTTAGGAGACAATGGGCTCTGGTACAATCTAGCTCCTATGGCTACTGGTCAGTACAATGAACCTTTAACCGCAGACGCTCATGCACAACGTACATCACAAGGTTCCAGTTTCAATTCCTCCTGCTGCCCTGCACGATGCATTTTTTTTAATATGCGTCACTGGTTAAACAAGGAACATAGTCAGCCTGGTAGCAGTGAGAAGCTGCCTCAGCTCTTTGACCCCTTCAATAGCAGAACAGAACTCTCTGGAGGCTAGAACTCCAACTCTGTGACTGTATCTAACGGGGCAACACTGCCAGCTAGTGGCTGAACGCTGAACAACATGCATGAAAACAAGACAGGGCAGAGCAAGGTTGGTTGGGGTCCTGGGGCAACAAGGGCCCCTTCAATATACATATATAATATTCACACATGTCTCAGGACATGTACACTAGCAGGCCCTGGGACAATCATGCATACATGACATGTATGATTCCACCGACCTCTGTACAGTGGCTCTATAATTATGGTTCTAAGCAAGTCCAACTAAACCGGACATTTGCCTTGCCAGTCAACGGTTGAGCCAAAAGTCCTGTTGTCTGTGCCGTCCCGGAAAATGCGTGATTTTATGTCAGCTACTTGAGTAGCCATGCTCATGTGCGCTACGGAATACGATGGCGCTATATAAAACAATAAATAATAATGATAATGTGATCGGATTGGGATCCTCACACTTCTCTCTAGGAATTCATTTAAAGGCTCAGTCGTCTAGCAAAGCTAACCGGAGAAACTATGGTTAACCTTAAAGGGGACCTCCCGTTCATTGTTTTCCTGTGTATGCCATATTAATATTGTCAGTAAGATACCTTTAAATAATTTGTCGCTTGCAAAACATATTTTCGGTCTTTTATTTATACCTAATGATGGATTAAATATATAAAATATGGCCTCAAAAAGCCAAGCTTGTCCTTGGTGATCTCTGTAGAAGCACTATGGGTTTGGCTTCGCGCAGACTACAGGGGGCAGCACTGGTTAACCTGTGACGGTGTTGGATGTAGATCCCTTTTGTTAGCGTGATGGTGGAACTGTCTTCTGAGGACTATGGAGCTGGGGTTAGGTGGAAAATTATATGAAGTCCAAGGAGACCCGAGGAGTGAGGACACCATGACAGTGACGGCTGGCGTATAATGTTCCTCCTCAAGAGTGCGGGGGAGTATCTACCTGAGACTGTGACTGTCTCGGACAGTGATCTGTTCCCTGCCTGGGATCAGGTGGTTCCTAGGATACCACAAAACGTCCATCAGCAGAGCCATTGTTTTACTGGTCACACCATCTATCACACTAACACTTACACAATGGTGCGGAACATGGATTGTAAAACTACTCCGTGCTCTGCATAATATTTCTATAACCGCAGAACTCATTGATATTACGGCTCATTCCCATACCTGAGAACTTTCTAAACCAAACTCTTGGAATATTAACCCTTTGATAGCCCATTGTGAAGATTCCATGTAGTTGCTCCCCAAATTACTCTAATACCGGTCCTCATGGAAACCTTGACTTATCATTATGTGCCGCCCTTAGTCACAATGAGAAGGCTGAGGTTCTTATCTCACAGATGTTTAATGCACATATCAGGTTCCAACCGAGACATTTACATCAACACCGTAGAACTAAATAAAGATAAATATGAAAGACAAATCATCAGACGTACAGTTAATTACATGAAAAAACACTTTTGCCTGCTTGTGAACTAAGAGAGGGGTTTGTATCTTGAATTTTCTTAATCAGATGGCTTATGATTGTCAGAGATAACTTTATGACTTCTCATGACAAGACCATTCAATCCTTTATGTAAGTGACTTGTAACAATGCATTATGGGAATAAAATACATTGACAATTATGCTCATAAGCGCCATCTAGTGGACGCAGAAAACTTTGTGACTGCAAACACACATTATATAAACATTCGCTTAACTGAGTCACCTGCATTCAAGCAGGGAGCTCATGTATACCATACGGGTGGCAAAAGCCCCAACTGCGAGTCTTATTTATGATCAGAGGAGTCATCTGTAAATGGTGTCACCCTGAGATCGGGGAAATAAAACTTGGAACCCAAATATGCTAATTTCTTCCCAGCTCTATATTATTATTATTATTATTATATTTTATTTATATCACCAAAAGTTTAGCACTTCATACAATACATAAATTCAAGGGATATGACAAGACAAGAATTGACGACTAAGACAAACCGATACATTTGGTGGAGAGAGCCCTGCTCGCAAGCTTACAATCTATATCCCATAATCCTCTGTGCTGTGCTTAGCATTTTCCTATTACTTATTTCAATGTTTTTCTCTTTTTACTAATGCTGGTTCGGGGGCCATATTATCGGTAGGTAGTAATGTGGGATATTTCTCTGCAGTTGCCTACAGAATATCCTATATATAGAGAAATGGCCGCTTTTTGGGCGCAGCTGGCCGGCACAGCTGCTGACCGTACGTTCTGTTCCGTGACCCCTCGCATGGCACAACAAGCCTCTTGTCATACGCATCACTCGGCTATCACACGTAGAAAGGATGAATCATATATGTGTAACTGTAACCCTTAGCGTGTGTTTATATATATATATATATCATCTATATATATGTAGATTGCCATATATATATATATAATATACTATATGGTTTCACTACATCTATAGCTGTGTTGCTGCATGAAAAATATCTGAAATGGCCAAGAACAGGCACTTTTTGGGTTAGGGGATGCCGTTAGAAGCGGGGCTACAGGACGGGGAAGACAAAATGTGTTTTATTCACACAATGTCAATGGGGGACGCGCTAGGTGGTCCTGGCACTTTAAGGCCATATGACGTGCGGCCGCCGGCTCTATATGATTGGCGCCCGGCAGCATCTGACCCCCCACAGGAGAAGTAGATCGAGGGGTATAGGTTGCTGTCTGCCAGCAGCCCCCCCCGGGGCATTCGCCGGACCCGGACTACATGGCCAGTTCGAGCCGGACGGCAATGATTCCATCCCTGGGATCTTTCCATATGAGCTGACTCTTCGTTAACCCTTTAAAAGCCCATTGCTATAACGAAGACCAGCAGGTAAATATATTGACGACGAAGGTATTTCAACTGATGATACAGCGGTAATGGAAACATTGCTCAGCGACCCGGTCATAAAAGATGTATGTTTTATCTACGGCTCTGACCAGCAGAATTCCGACCCTCTGTATGCTTTAATGCAAGTATTTCTTTATATATATATATATTTGTGTACGGCACGCGCCCTTTCAGCAGATATAGCACACGTTTTATATTGAACCACCTCTGCCTGACGTCCTTTCCAGGTATCTACCACTCATATGTTCCGATGCGGTAGAAAGAATGAGCGGCTTTCGTTAAAGGTCACTGCTTTCCAATAACAGAAATATATATAACAGGAGTTCACGGGTATTCTGAATAACAACGAGTTACTACGTAGCCGTGCTATTTTTATTACTTTGCGGTTACAATATATTTCTGTCTACAATATACTTTACGCCGATACATTGACGTAAAAAAAGTATTTCACGGTAATGAATATAACACCCTGCGGTGGCGGCGGGCAGTTTCTAAAGTTGTTCTAATTAAAGGGGACATGCCGCGCGGCTTTGTTTTGGGAACGCTAGTGTCTGGGGAGTGCGCCGTCCCTTTAAGAAGGGCATGTGTGTGCAAATGGCTGCAGCAGAGGGCTGGATTGTGAGATAGAGCTGGTGGAGCAGCTGGGCAGGGAGAGAAGGAGGAGTGCAGAGGGAGGAGAGACACAGAGAGTTTCCTCTTTCACTGCAAATTCAAAAAAAAAAAAAGAAAAAAAGGGACAGATCTTCTCTATTAACATGGGGATTCCTCCGCAATCCGGGCAGCGTTCGGGGGCTTCATTCCACCCACTGGCCGGGAGAGCTTGGAGTTTTCCTGAACTGGTTCTGGAGTGGGCTCCCAACACCCACTAAATCTGCCTGAGAAGGAAAGGGTTAAGGGATCCCCCCCTTAGGCGCTGGATTGTCCCATGCCACACACCAGATCCCGCTGGTTACATTGTTGCACTGCTGTGTTCTGATGTCTTGGGAGACGCTCTGGGAGAGCTGTGGGAGAGCTTTGGCCCGAAGCTGGGTTTGTTTCGTTTTTTCTTTTTTTTTTTTACTTGGAGTGTTTCTCAAGTCACAGCGATCACTCCCAGGAAACGTACTGGTCTGCTGAGTGCATGATCTAAAAGTGATCAGCAGATCCCTCCTGCGGCGTGTGCCGGTTACCAACCCGGGAATCTGGAAGTGACCGGAATTACTTTGGGTGGCACCGGCCCCTTGGACTGGCCACCCTAAAAGTTCAGGAACTCTCCTTTTTTATGCTTTTTCTTATGAGGTCAGATGCTGGAGATTTTACTCATCAAAGGGAACGTCCCGCAAGACGGCAAATTCCTTTATCTGAAGATAAAAAAAGCCAAGAATTGCACATTTTGGATTTGTTGAGACGTGCCTTTATTTAACGTGCCGCAGGAGTCACAGGGAACATACTTTTTAGTTCAATTCAGCTGATCTGAGCCAAAAAAAGCCAAACAAAATAGTTTACGGTTCATAAATTTCAAGAAGGGACTTTTAAAAATACATTTTTTTATAGCTGGTCTAAGATATTGTTATTTGAGTCGTATATATTTTGGCTTAAGTTTTTTATATTGTTTCGTAATCTGATTTAATATGATTTACTCCAAACGGCTCCTGGGCATTAAAGTTATAGAAGCTGTTCTGACCATAGTTTTTTTTTTTATACATATATATAAATTGGGGATTGTTTTATCTGCCAACCGGACATGGCGTCAGGATGCGGCGGAGCGTCGGCAGCTGCCGGCAACATGGCCTTGCCCTGGTACCACCGGGATCTTAGCCGGGCAGCCGCTGAAGAACTGCTCGCCAAGGCTGGTAGAGATGGCAGCTTCTTGGTGCGGGACAGTGAGAGTGTCTCCGGGGCCTACGCGCTCTGTGTTCTGTAAGTACCGCTCTCTATCACTTATCCTTACTGGTCGTTGGGCTCCGACATGTGTAGAAAAGAACAATTAATAGTGATATTTAGCATAAAAGTATAAAAAATGGTGCCACCACAGACCGTAGCGCTGTTCTAATATGGCCGGGAAAATGTCTGCCTGTGATATGATGAGTTCTTTAGGAAACCTTGTAGAAGTTGGCGCTCTGCGTGTTGATAAATGTGTGTAGATCTATCATCGGGAGGAGAGCTGGAGACGGCACTCAATGAGTGGAGATTCCACGGCGTCCGCATCGTTGATGGTTCTCATTAGTGGTGAGCACTAACTATATGGGGCCAAGTTGCTTTACGGTAACTCGGTGATGTTCGCGGTTATAACGCGGTTATCTTCTGTGGCTCACTGTACCGGGTCCATGGTTTTTCTGAGGTGCGGTTATCCTCGGGGGCGTGCTGTACTGGCCCCATGGTTATCCTCGGGGGTGCTGTACCGAGCACAGGGTTGTCCTCGTGGGCATACTCTACGCCAGGACGTGGTTATTCTCGGGGGGGGGCTTGTTCCAAGGCCTGTGGTTATTCCTCGGGGGGGGGGGGGCTTGCTGTACTGGGACCGCGGTTTTCCTCAGACGTGTACTCTACAAGGCCTACGGTTATCCTCAGGGGCCCACTGCACCGGACCCACGGTTATCCTCAAGGGCGCAGTGTACCAGACCCGCAGATATCCCTGGGGGGAGCACGATACCCGGCCCCGTGATCCTCCAGAGCGCACTGTGCTTTGTGTAAATTATTTATATTTTTAGCTTTTAGATTTAATTTAGGCAGCAGGCACAAAAATGCTTCTATTATTGCTTTTTTTTAATTATCTGATAGTTACAAAGCACGGCGGGAAAACGTTATATGATGTATAACCAAGCCCTATGCAGACCTCATAACACGGTTGTGCGTCGGGTGACCACGTCAGCCACGTTTCCAGCCACATGTGAAAATGATGCGCGTCCTTGGGAAACATGGCTGGCGTCGTCACCCTGGTTCCGCATCGCGTTGGGCTCTGTTAGCCCCGGAGCCCGGCTAACAGTAACCTCTCGCTAGCAACGCCTGGATACGCACGATTTGGGTTTAGAAATAATGGAAATACACTGACGGCAGAAACAGGATCTTTGGCTGTTTGTTGCCATATCAGCACATTTAGCATTGTCCTCTTGATGGGATGGGCCGCCCGGTCACGTTACGCAGATATCTAAAAACATGTTTTCAAAACTTTTTTTCAAACCACCTTCAGTATTTATGCCACCTCTACCTAAAGGATGTCCCATGCGTTAACTACACCAATAATTGGTGGCTGTGATTAAAGGAGCTTATTTTCCATGACATTCCTTACGGGGCGAGTTACGTTTAAGTTCACCGAGCCTCTCGTGCTCCATTAGTTAAGCTGCCTGTACACTTTCGTTTGCATAGTGAATGAGATCTATTTCCGTAAGTCCTCCATATTAAATCCCCTGACTTTCCTCCCTTTTCGCTGCGAGCCCCTCCCAGGTGGGTCCTGGCTACTCTCCTTACCATCACATCCTGCTGCTCTCCCTTTCCCTGTCATTGTTTACTTGGCTGGGCGTAATAACCTCCCTCCTCCTCCTCCTCTGACTTTGCCAGGCAGCGCTATATACAGGATGGAGGGGGAAAAAAAGAGAGAAGATTAAAGAAAGTTCCGTGGACTCGGAGAGTCTGGGATTAAAGAGAACGGATCCCTGTATCCTGAAGACAAGCATTCCATGGCCACGGGGGACTGAAACCCCCATCATGCTCAGCTAGCCCTATCCAGGTCTAAATGACTCTGTTAACCGATTAGGAGTGCCATACATCCTAAATATCCCTCTCTCAGACCCGAATCCCTGATTTACCTCTTTCCTCCCCTGATGCCCCTCTAGGAGGTCGGAATGTTTGCTGGGTATGAGGGTATCGCAGGGTTCTA
>VKOC01000024.1:0-24679 GCA_009364415.1 Spea multiplicata
CCGCGTCTCCCCCGCGTCTCCCCCGCGTCTCCCCAGCTTCTTATCCGCTCTCCTCCTCTCTGCGCAGTTGGATAACCTGGTTCTGATAAACAAGATCAAGGAGCAGCTGATGGCCGAGAAGATTCGACCTCCTCACTTGCCTCCGACATCTGTTCCTTCCCAGCAGCCTTTGCTTATCCCCCCGTCGCCTGCAGAAACCAGTCAGTCTGTCATGTCCCTGCAGAAACTCCAACAGGTCCCGGGTCTGCACCCACAAGCCGTTCCGCAGCCCGACGTGGCACTCCATGCGCGGCCAGCCACCAGCACTGTCACTGGTAATTTACACTCTGGACACGGAAGGTGGGGGAGCAGAAGTACATATGTAGGTGGGTAAATGGAGCGGGAGGTTGTTGGGTAGAAGTTGTTGCTGGAGAGAGAGTGCTGAGACCATTTCGGGGAATGCAAGAACCAAACCCATGGTGCTGATTGGTGCGGATGAGATGGATGGAGCTGTGTTCCTAGCCATTCAGGGCTGTGAAACGCGCGGGGTAAGTGGCTGAGGCTTTGGCAGTGCAAATTGCTAGCTAGGGGATATTAAATTGACCCCCAGACCCCTAATCCGAGTCCAGGGCACAGATGATTAAAAACCCCTGGGAGACGTGTCAGGGTGCCGGGATGTTAAATGCGTTGGGGGCTGTGTACATAGTACATGAAGCGTACAATGTTAGGGGTTATGAAATATGATACACGTCAGGATTCGAGGGACATGAAGTCAGGGTACTAGTGATATGAAATGTGTAAGATATTAAATGAGAGGAAATGTCCTGGGGATGGGGATCCCTGGGAAATGCGACAGGCTCTCGGGGTTGTGAAATGTGTTGGGTTCCCAGTGTTGTAAAACATATTAGGGTCCCATATAGAAAATGTAATTGGTTGGTGGGATATCAACAAAATGCGTTAGGGTCTTGGTGTCGCATGGGGTCCTATGAATGTGAAATGTAGCAGGGGGCAAACCGCGTCGGGCTCCTGGTTCATGTGAAACATGTCAGGACTAAATGTTGTGAGGTGTGTCAGGGCCACGAAAGCTGTTGTACTTGGTATGATTTTGGTCCTGTGGTGGCTGCAGTTTGGCTCTTGGTTGATCGTTCTCATTCCCTGTATTTTCTCCCCTTTGTTTTCTTGGCCTTCTTACTCCGCAGGGCTGGGTCTGACCTCCTCCCGCACGACTGTTAGCACCTCGGAGTCCAGCACCGGTACCACTAGCGGTACCCCCTCAACACCAACCTCCAACAGCCAGACCCGACTTATTGCCACCTCACCCACCCTCATCTCAGGGATCACAAGCTCCCCCACGTTGGATTCCATTAAAACTATCCAGGGGCACAGTCTGCTAGGACCCACAAAGCCAGAAAGGGGGCGCAAGAAGATTAAAGCTGAGAACCCCCCAGGACCACCAGTCCTTGTTGTTCCGTACCCTATCCTGGCCTCGGGAGATATTGGCAAAGAGGGTAAAACCTACAGGTTTGTAACATCCAAGCATGGCCCCTGGCCACGGGAATGTCCGCTTACCGCTTAGTGAGAAGGGGCAGATAAGAAGGGGAGGGGTAGATGGGGAGAGGGAGTAGTGTGAATGCGTATGAGAATGAATGAATAAATGTGTGGATGAATTGTGTGAAATGCGTATGAGAATTAATGAATTCATGTGTGGATGAATTGCTTGAATGATTTGTGAGACTGCATTAATGAATATGTGTTAATGATTTGTGTGAATGAATGAGTAAGTGTTTGTGTCTATCATGAATGTTTAAGTGATTTGGGGAAATGCAAAGATGGTACATGAAGGGTGGGCTTTAACAATAAATAAATAAAAATGGGCTGCTCAGTCTGGGGGGGTGTTCCTGGTGCTGTCTCGATGGGCTGGGGGGTGTCCCTTAAACTGTCTCGATGGGCTGGGGGGTGTCCCTTAAACTGTCTTGATGGGCTGGGGGTGTCCCTGGTGCTGTCTCGATGGGCTGGGGAGGTGTTCCTGGTGCTGTCTCGATGGCCTGGGGGCTGTTCTAGGCTCCTTTTGTTTTTTTTAACCTGCTAAATGGGCTGATTTGAACCCCCTTTTCTTGTGTTTAGGTGCAAAGTTTGCCCTTTGACGTTCTTCACCAAGTCAGAGATGCAGATCCATTCGAAGTCCCACACGGAGGCCAAACCCCACAAATGCCCACATTGCTCCAAATCGTTTGCCAACGCTTCCTACCTTGCTCAGCACCTGCGCATTCACCTCGGCGTTAAGCCCTATCACTGCTCGTACTGTGAGAAGTCCTTCCGCCAGCTTTCACACCTCCAGCAGCACACCAGGTGAGCAAGTCCCTCAGAGCGCCGATGCTGGGGCAAAATGCCAAACATGTACTGCCCTTGGGGAAACATGCTGTCTGTGACTCTTAAATGCCCACTCCAGGGTTTACAGAAAACGCCAATGGCTGCCACCCAACGCTCACAGTCCTGCCGGTGCCCAGCGCCCCATTTCTTACTGTCTTTCTTCTTTTAAAGAATTCATACCGGTGACCGACCCTACAAGTGTCCGCAGCCCGGCTGTGAAAAGGCCTTCACGCAGCTCTCCAACCTGCAGGTGGGTGGATTCGGTCACAGACAGGGTCTCTCGTCCGTGGTGTGGGGTACATATCCCCCTCCTGGGGTATCAGGTGATTTTTTTGAGGCTTGTGGTAAATGCACGTTTAGTTACAGGTCACTTTCTGTTTTCTCTGTTTCCTGCCCCGGTTACGGGTCCCGCAGAGATGTCACCAGAGTTTGCGGGGTGTCACGGGAAGTGTTTCTGTACGCTCGCTCGTGACTTTATTCTGTGTTTCACTCCTCGCAGTCTCACCAGCGACAACACAACAAAGATAAACCGTACAAGTGTCCCAACTGCTACCGGGCGTACTCAGACTCCGCGTCCCTTCAGATCCACCTCTCTGCGCATGCTGTTAAACACGCCAAGGCTTACTGTTGCAGTATGTGTGGCCGAGCGTACACCTCGGTGAGTGTCACGTGTCCTGCTCCGTCCGGCTGTGTATTGTGTGTGTGGTACGGAGGAGCGTGTTGTATGCTGTAATGTAATGCTGTCTGGCACGTACGCTGCGTCTACTCCAACCGCCTCGCACTCACTCCGTGTGGAGGAATGACAGCGGCTGGTCCAGTCGGTTAGACGGTCATATGTGGTTTGGTGTAACATGAGAACTTCCTGTGTGTACAGGAAGTGACTGTCCTCTCCGTGAAATTCATATTCCTCTCTCTCGCCCTCCAGGAGACGTATTTAATGAAGCACATGTCTAAACATACAGTAGTGGAGCATCTGGTCAACCATCATTCTCCCCAGAGGACCGAGTCTCCCGGCATTCCTGTCCGGATCTCCCTCATCTAAAGAAAGACCAGGGCTGCTGGACACTGGGGTTCCTCTCTGCCCCTCACACCCCATTCCCAGGACCCGGGCTGGATCTCCTGGAGCGGGGTAGCCTGAGCTCCAGCTCCCAATTTGGGATCCAGTTACTCAGATGGAAGGAATGACATGGAGTCTGCCACTTGCTTTCTTTCATCGGATCCACTGGTTGCCCTCTTGGCTCTGGGCTCGTCTGGATGCTTTGCCAAGCTCTGTTGGACACAGTTTGGTGCGTCTGCCGCAGAGGATGCTCCCTGGCGGCCCGGTAACAATTACAATTTGATTCTGGATGGCCAAATTTTCCAGATGGGTTGCTAGTAAATGATTTTACCTCCGGATCTCCACGTGCTCCTGTGCAGTTGCCTTTGGGATTACAGGCCGCTTCATCGGTGAGACATGCAAAGTCCCCAGCCTAGCACTTTGAACCTCTCACATTTTATATCTGTTTATGTTACCCGAACTTTTTTTATCCTCCATTTTTTTACATACAAGAAAACAATAAAAATGTCCTATTTATTGGCCAAGAATTTGGTGCTGCTAATTGGGGAAAACTTAAGAAAACGGAGAACTTGTAAGATGTGAGGGGCAATGAACCTGCGCTCCCAACAGCCGGAGTCCCCGGGCTGACAACGTCCCAACACGTCAAAGTGAATAACGCCCTGGTGACCCGGCGGCGGAGCATATAACCTCCAGTGACCCGGCGGCGGAGCGTATAACCTCCAGTGACCCGGCGGCGGAGCATATAACCTCCAGTGACCCGGGGGCAGAGTGTATAATGCCCCAGTGATCCTGCGGCGGAGCATATATCCTCCAGTGACCCCGTGGCGGAGCCTATGACCTCCAGTGACCCCGTGGTGGAGCCTATGACCTCCAGTGACCCCGTGGTGGAGCATATAACCTCCAGTGACCCCGTGGTGGAGCATATAACCTCCAGTGACCCGGTGGCAAGTGTATGACCTCCAGTGACCTGATCTTATGACCCGGGAGGCTGTTAACCCCTTCATTGCCTGGGAAGAGGTTGTGTACCTGCAGGAGGCTTGTTCTGTTCCCACTGACGGCAATGACTGCTGGGGATCTAACCAAGTAACGGAGCGGCCTTTGCTGGCGCCGGCGGCCTGTCCAGGGAGCTCTCCGTTTTTATTTTTGTAATGCAGGTATTAGATTACATTCTTTGCTATTGCAATAAGGCACTTATGTTGGTGGCAGACGTTTGAGAGGCTATTGTATATAGAGATACTACAGAGTTAAGTGGAAATCTAGCCAGCGCAGTAATGCACACTTCGTCCCAAATTGTTTAGGGCTCACCAGAAACAAAAAACACGGTCCTGCCTTAAAGCACAGGTCCTACGAGCCAGACCTTAATACGCCCCGATACAAAGGCTTTCAGGATCTCCTGGCCAGTCCTCGTGATCTGAAATCCTGCCCTTTTGTGGGAATCCTCAGCCGTGCCGTTAGGTCCTGTGCCTTAGCAGGTTAAACCAGCTTTAAGTCCAAGCGTTGTCAAGGTTATAAGGCGCCGGTCTTTACGGGGATCTCCTGTTTTCCGTGACGTGCGTGGCAGCTGATTACCCATTCAGTGCATTTTCTATAAACCGCTCGCCCAGGCGGGTGTTTTTGTCATTGGTGTTTAGCACATGGCCCGTATTATCACTTACAATGGGAAATTACCTCCTCAGGTCCTTAACCCTCTCATGTCTAGTGAAGAAACATTAATTCCATGGAATTCTCTACGCCGCCGAGGCTTGTTTTTGGTGGCCATGGAGCTCCTGAGATGCCCCGTTCTGACGTTGGCTGTAAACGTGAATATATCACTTACTGCCCCGTTTTACCTGTTGAGCTCGTGGAAGACGGGCATTTATTACCCTCATGCGAGGGCAACAGTTAAGGTCCATGATTTCAAGGCGTAGATGCCGCTTACATTTGAGGGCTGAGTGTTTGCACGGTAAGTGTCAGCTCTTGTGAGTTCCCGGGGCAGTTAGGCAGTTTGCACATGAAGCTTCTGGTAATCCTGGGAATGGCCGGGGCAGGACGGGCACGGAAATGCGGCGAGGCGGCCGTACCGGAAGGGCAGTCTTGAAAGCTCAGCTTGTAGGAAAGGTCTTGCTGCCGGTGAGAGTCGGTGGTGGCCCGTCTGCACCTTCAATTTCTTATAAAGGAACAGAGCTGGATAATTATTTTGAATGGAGGGAGAGAATTGAAGCAGAAGTGTAATTTGGCTCGTTATTTAATGTAAGCGGCCGACGGCTCGTCACTCGTTTTTATCAGAATAATTGATATTTTAGCAGTTTGGAATCTTGGAGTATCTTCCAACGGCGTGTCTAGAAATCCAGTGCGCCGCGTCTTGGTGATTCTGGAGCATTTAACCCATTAGTTACTTAATGAGCTCTCTGGGAGAGGGAAAATGGGTTGTTTTTTTTATCAGTCACCCCTCCAGTCCGCGGCCAGACCCCGTACCCCCCACTCGTCCATCTCGCACACCTCATCCACCTCCTGCCACCAGGAGATCAGAAGAGGGGCGCCCACCGGCACCGCACCCCCCATGGGGTAACCCGATTAGCAGAGTTAATACTCTCTTTAGTTGTATTCCTGAGCAGAGGCTTCGGGTGGTAAGTATGGAGCCCACGGGGCCCGCTACGTGTATAAAGCCGGGGGTGCTGGCCTGTTATTTTTATACTCGTTTTAAGCCTTAATTGTATTATTTTAAGTCGTATATTTAGTTCATTTCTGTTAGGCTGGATTTTTGGCTCCCTTCCCCGCTTCTAATGTGTTGTGTAAAGGTTATGCCGTCAGCATGTTAATACCGTGTAAATACCCTATATACATATTAACACCGCTCCTTTTTTCTATATGAAATACAAGCCACATGTATTTAGAACCTAGTTATCTCTCTCATTAAACGAAATTATAGGGGATTAAGAAACTGACAGGTCGCAGACGGAATATCAGTTTGAATTATGTATCAAAAAAAAGAAGGGGAAACAGTTTAAAAGTTGCTATTTGTATCTGTTGTGAGAATAAACATGTACATGCAATGTTTGTAAATTGCTTTATCCATCTGCGTGTTTTACTTCCTTCGGGGTCCCGGGGCCACGGCCCTGACGGCGCTGAGTTTGGTGCTCATGCTTCTGTTACTTGGATCGAGACGCGTTGAACATCTGAAGAGGCCAAACGCTACGAGCAGGTAATATAACAGGGATTTTATTGTGTAAACAGAGCGATAACCTGAACGTGACACGTGTGACAGGTAATGACATACCAGCTAGTGCTTCCGCCCCTGCACCCGCCGGCTGGGGTGACAGACCGCGGCCCAAACGCCAAGGCCGAGTCCGCGGCCCAAACGCCAATACTGAGCCCAAACACCCATTGCAAGCCCGCAGCCTGAGCCCAAACACCTATCGCGAGCCCGCATCCAGAGAAACTAACCCCAGCCCGCAGCCCAAACGCCTATCCCGAGCTCCCATCCCGAGTCCGCATCCAGAGCACCGAGCCCGCAGCCCAAACGCCTATCCCGAGCCCGCAGCCCAAACGCCTATCCCGAGCTCCCATCCCGAGTCGCATCCGAGCACCGAGCCCAGCCCAAACCCTATCCGAGCCCGCAGCCCAAACGCCTATCCCGAGCTCCCATCCGAGACCAGAGCACAGCTATCCCGAGCTCCCATCCGAGTCGCAATCCAGAGCACCGAGCCCGCAGCCCAAACGCCTATCCCGAGCTCCCATCTGAGACCGAGCACCTGGCCCGAGCCCACCACCCTGCTGCTGATTTCAGGAGCATTTTGCGGTTGAAGGCTCTTGGTTTGGGTACATGGGCCAGGAGTGATGGAAATCAGAAAAATGCCTGTAAAACGGTTTACTGCTGAAAGATATTTTGTAATGATCGCATCTCCCATGATGCACCTGTGCCCTTCCCACCACGGCTTTGTCTTGTTTCAAGACAGGGGCAGAAGAGTTCACAAAATGCCTCATAGAACCTAAAACATGGGCGCCGGCAGCAATGAACAATGAATGAAATAACTGGCGATAACGTGTGCTTCTTGTCAGTTTCACTGGAGATATTTAGGTTTGTTTTGTGGTGGCAGAGCCAGCATCGGTTCTCTCCTTTCCTTCTGCAAAGGGTGCCAATCAGTAACTTAATAGTGGATAGAACTTGATGGGGAGGAATAATTGTGCAGATCCTGAGAACGGGGAGTCAAGGCGGCCGCTCAGGCGCACGCACGGTGGTTTCTAATACAGATCTATTGCTTGTATTGACCTGGAAACACCGTAACGCGGGTTTATTTAGTGAACAGGACAGACGTGGTAATTATAAACACGGCGCTTCCCATCACGATGCTGGTTCTGTAGAATCGTCCCCACAGGGCACGATCACCAAGTGCAGCTACAGAACATGAACTCTATCAGCGTTAAAGGGCGTTACGGGAGCCGACGAACATTACGCGTTCCACCCGAATGCACGAGTCTGCCGCCGGCGCTCCCCCCATAAAAATTCTGTTACCGGCCCCAGCAGCTAAATTAGCCCCTCAGAAGTGTTTTTGTCCAGTTATTCAGCTTTCAGAAAATCCTACAAGGATATTAAACAGAGGAAACCACTGAGCCTCCATCCATCAAGATGGCCTCCACTCCCCCGCGATGTGATCATTCAGGGACCCGGTTGGTCTTTCATAAACTGCAGTGCGGGGTGGATTCAGTAAACCCTATGGCTTTGGCCTCAAGAAACATGAGACAAGGGTTAAAGGTCCGCATCCTCCTGCAGATGATCCACCCGACGGTCACACAGAGTCTCGGGAAAACCGGATGGAGGCGACATCATCAAGCCTCAAAAAAGGTGATAATGTAAGAATAAAAATAAAAAGAAATCTGTAAACTAGATCAGAATTCACACACTTTCCAAAAGTGATTCTTATCGTCAGCGTCTCGCTGGAAGGACCCGCGTCTCGCTACGAGTCTTTGAGAGTGCTGATCCTGGCGTAGATCTTTAGAGCTGGGCCCAGCTTAATGTTCATGGCGCTCATCAGATGGTCCTCGCGGAGGAGCAGGAGAGCTTGGCCATCAATCTCCTGCGCCCGGAACTCTTCAGATATCTCCTGGCAGCCTGTAGGGTCCGAGGCGAGAGGGTTAGTAGGGTGAAGACAACCAGAACCTTTATTTCTGTCCTGAAATCTTATGGGATCTACTCCGTGACCAACAACATCCACCAGATCCAGCAAAGAACATTAAAGATGTTACATAACGCGCACAGAGGTCTCAAGTTGAGTAGTTTTAGGCGAAGGAGATGCTGCCCAAAGAACGGATAGAGGTTTTGTTCTAAGCGCCAGGGCCGGCAGCATTTTTCAGCAATTACTTGAACTGAAGAACCTGTTGCTAACCTTAGATAACTAAATGTGGAAGGTTATCAGCCCCAAGGATCCAGTCTGAGGGGTAAAACACAAGATGCGTGACCCACCTGGCAGAGAGCGAATGAACTCACAAACATCTTCCACCTTCCACTTGGTGGGGTCGCTGGGAAGGAAGTTTTGGTTCAGAGACAGCAGCTCCTCACTGGGTAATCTGGGAAGCTCCAAATCCGGCCCTCGCTCGCGCTGCTGGGACAGGGAGGAAGTGGCCGAGACGGGGGACAGAGGCTCCTCGTAGCTGGAGTTGTCCGAGTCCTCTTGGCTGTTTCTGTGTTTGAGGCTGGAGGAACCAGGTAAAGGCACTGAGCTCAGGGGAGTGATGGATCCAGACAACTGCAGAGGAGAAGAGATCGCTGCAACATTACAAAGGACCCAGCCCCCATTAACCGGACCGCGGCTTTTACACCACGTAACGGGTTTATTTCCATCTCGCAAGAACTAAAAGCAGAAAATTCCCACCGGCTGCTGGGCACACAATCAGAGTTCTTACCTGCTTTTTCAGGTCCGCGTTCTGATTATTGGAGCCTACTTTCCGTGACCTCCTGCGCCCATGCTTTGGACCCCCGGTTTTCTGCAGTTTGCTGCGGTCGGGGTGGAAGAGGCCCACCCGTTTGGTGCAGCCCACGTTGTACCTGCACGAGCCCAGAGCAAGAACATCCTCAGACGCATTGTTCTTCTTCAAATGACCATGTTAAATGGGAAATCATACGTGTACATGATGAGCACGTGTGTGAATCCCTCCCCTGCCACTTACCTTTTCGCACACGCCATGGAGCAGAACCTCTTAGAACGCTTAAACTTGTACTCAAAGTCTACTCGACCACAGAGCTCACACTTCAGCTTGGGAGGTTCCCCATCTTCTTTGTGTTCTGAAAAAGGAGTTAAAGTCAGGGAGTCTTTAACCAAAAGACAGAGAGGTAAATACATGAAACCCAGGAACTGCCCCATGGGGGGGGTGTTTGTCGCTAGCAAGAAGAGTAGCCAGCCACGGACAGATACCCCTCCCCCGTCACTCAGATCCGTACCCGGCCCAAAGTTCTCCTCCATCTCAGAGTCGGTGGTCGTCGTGTCCTGCTGGGGAAGCTTTTCAGGCAGAAGCAGCGAGGATCGCCCCACCTGTCGGATAGAGAAGAGACAGCATGGAGCTCCTGGAAGGCAACTGACAACCTGGCTCTAGAAGCGCACGGCGAGCATTTGCTTCAGCGTATTTATTGCGCATGGGACGGCTGGGATTAATGAGCGTCGTAGAAACGCCACAATACAACAGACCGCTTAACGCAGTAAGTCTCTTGGAACCCAACTAATCTCCCCGAAATAGCAAAGATTGCCAGCGGTTTGGAGCAGTGCTGCGAGTCTCCGTGGCCCAGGAGTCACCGCTCATGCAGACTCTCCAGCCCGTGCATGCGCATGTCACTTCACGCCATCGGAGGCCGGTGCAATGCAAAACCCCAGATGGCTCTGAGCAAAGCAGCTGCTGCGCGGGGCGACCTCCGCACTGGAGGCTGAGCAAACGCTCATAAGAGACACTCACCTCTAGGACGGCTCTGCTCCTGAGTGACTGCAAAGGTAAAAGCGACATGAATGACACAAACATACCAGGAACACGCAAGACAAGTCATTTCACCACAACGTGAACAGATCAGGGTCTCCTAAACCCCCCCGCCCGCAGGACACACATCTGTGGCCCCCTAAATCACTAAGAAGGGCCCTTTCAGGAGGCAGTTCTGTCATCTGGAGCATTTCCCACAATATTCAGGCAGGGTAAAATATCGTCAGCAGATGATTCCCATAACACATCGGACAGAGTGCCGCGGAGAACCCGTTCTGAATATCAGGGGCACCCCTTGCTTTGGTTAGTACCCCATGTAAATCCCCTGAGATGGGGTATAAAGTCGAGCTGGTCATACCGGGAAGGGCTGAGCTCCCTCCTGGATCACGAAGCCTTCAATGACGTGGGTGAGGATTTGGGGTTTGACCACGGCCTGCGGCAGTTTGTTCTCACCGTTCTGAGGAGTGGTGCCAGTGGCCGCGGCCGGTACGGGAGAGGAGCCGGTCCCCGAGGTCATGTCAGAGTTAGGGTGACTGCGTGGGTCTGGGTGAGCCGTCCGACCGGAGTCTGGAAAACGAGACACAGGTTATCAGGACGCGGCACGAGTGTCGCCTCTCAATCATTTAACCAGAGCGGCCTTGGGCGTGCATTTAGGTGTGTATATATATGTATATATTATGAGTGAGGGGCAGGTGCAGCATAAGGCCGGGGTATCTACAGTATCTGGTAAAACAGGTGGATCTATGTTTCTACCGCTCTGTTACCCATTAACTCATTGCTCTGTGGGGTACAAGCTGGACTGCGTTTTGGGAGCTCTGGAAGCCGTCCTGAAAGATTCGGTTCACGATGTCAGGGCTCCGGCGTCTCCATCCAAATTAAACAAAAGAACAGGCGGCAGCTCCATGGCACCCAATGTGTTAAACGCGGGTTTCTTTTGTCTTGGTAAATAACGTTAGTAAAGCCCGTTAGCGGCTCGGCACTAATATCCCGTTCCGGGCTTCCCTTGCGTTTTGAGCCATACATTTGCTCTAAGCCCGCAGGGTCTGTTAGCGGAGAGAAGCAGGCAGCAGCCTCCACACACAAACACCCAGGATCTGCCCCCAGCTGCCAGAATAACCCCGACAGGGGCAGGACGCTAGGTAGGGTTTCCCAAAATAGGGGGATCAAGCAGATCATCTGCACCCGGAATGCTTTACACGGACGGGGCGCAGGGCTTTGAGGTCTCGTGCCCTCCTCAGCGGGCAAGCAGAGCGACCAATAGTCCGGGACACTAAAAACTCCCAAAATCTAATTGGAAACTTGCAGCCGCCCTGATTTCTCGGCGGAGTGCCGGTTGAGGCTTCATGGTGACGCGGTCTGATTATTCCCTTCTCACTCTGCTCCTGTCTGCTAGTGAGTTTCCCACCACTCGGCTGTACGGCAGATCCTCGCTCCATTCACGCACAATAAAATGAGCAGGAAGCATAATTAACAGATGCAGAACGATCTTGGCTGTTAACAGCTGAACCACGCGGAGTTTGAATGTTATTCCCACCGTTGGGCGACTCGTTCACAAAACAGCAGAAAAATACGCCCGAACCCCACTGCAGAGGGGCATCAACAGATCCGGGGACAACTGCCCCAACAATCACAGCCGACTAAATGAACAGGACAACAAACAGTTAACCCTGCACACAAACCATGGCTCTCTCACCGAAGGAGTAGTGGAAACTGGAGTTGGCATTGGGGAAAGGGTCTCATTAAAGAACAGCCAAGATTCTCTCCAGTCTAAGGCAGAAGCACCCCAAACATCTCGTGTGCCCCAACATGGGGTAAATCTCGTGCAAACCTCCCCCCAAACACAACAAAGAACAAGTCACAAACCTGGAGAGACAGGACTCACCCTCCAGAGAGCAACTGGACAGAGGCAGCTTCCCATGGGCCAGGCCTCTGCCGGAGGGGCCCGATAGGCAGTGTCCGCTGCCCCAGTGGCCGTGCCCCCTGGCGCTGCATGGACGGCTCACACGCGCTCCATGGCCCTTTGTTGTGGTCTCCTGTGCCAGCCTCACACCCCGGGGAGGGCAGGCCTCAGCCGGCACGTTGTCCACATACAACCCCCTCACTAGCAGACAATGAATGAGCAGCTCAGCCTTTGTACTCCTCCTGAGCGAGGGCTGCCCTTCCCCGACTCCCTCCTCCAATCCCCGAGCCCCAGGCAGGAGGGGGAATCAGCAAAGGAAGCAGAAGGAGGAGGCTGCAGGCACAGGCAGCTGCTACAGCACCTCGCCAGCTGCCCCTGTGTGCGCAGGGAGGTGTGCAGGGGCCCCGCTGCTGGGTGGTGTGGGGCCGCATGGAAACCCACAGCAAACTCACTCTGGACCCCTACCGATCTTCTCTCCCTCCTGCATGGGGAGACTGAGGACACACTCGGACTCCCCGCCAGGATCATTTTACTGGTTGTCTGGGGTCAGTGGTCTCTGGCATGTCGTTGAGTGCTCTCTGCCGCCACGAACCCCCACAGATGCCACCTTCATACCGGACAATCAATATATTTTCTGTGGAGCTCTGTGCCAATCGCCACGTGAAGGGTGCCCCCCCCCCCATTGGGGAATCAGCACAAAACACAAAAAACATGAGAAGAGAGAGTGGCTGTCGGGGCATTAGGACACGTACGTATCTCGCACCAATAAAAATAAAGCCCCTAAAAGCAGCCAATCAAGATAAGTCAGGTGCATGCTGGGAAATTGTCTGTTCTAAACCTAAAAGCTGCCAGCATGTGGGTCCGAACTGCCCGGAGAGGGGCTATACACAGAATTCAGTAGGCCTGTGAGGGCCAATCTAGACAAACCGGGAAACCTCAAGAAGCAGTTAGTCCCCCTCGACTGTCTGGACCCCGGAAGCCTCCGGGATAGGAGATCGGGTGGAAAACCAAGAAATCTGTCATTGTACACAATGTGAGCAGTGCGCTCCGTGTCGCAGAAAACAGAGCAGCCCGTGCACACACCTAGGTCATGTAGAAAAAGGCAAGTGGAGTTACCATGTGGCAGGGGTCCGTTGTGCTCCGGGGTCCCTGTGACGGAGGCAACCTGTGGCGGTAGTGAACCTTGAGACAGCACCTGTGCAGAAGACATGTTTCTCTGCGGGACAGCGTTGTGTTTCCGGAAGGTTTCCTGTGGTGGGAGAGGAGACACATGATCAGGACATGATCACTTTCTACAAACCGCACACGAATGAACGGCATATCCGTCCCAGACATTCACTCGCTTACTCGGAAAACAGGACATATAAATCCATGTGATTTGAGCCCTTTAATGAATACTAAATTCACCCAGGGGTTGCAGCAACTCCTGGGGCTGGGAGTGTTCGTTCCCCTCAATCTTCTCCATATGCCCTGGGTGCACTTACTGTACCAGTGGGTGCCTGTATGTGGAGGACTACAGGGTTCTGTGAGAGAGTCCTGCTCGATGCTGTGGGCTCCTGTCCTTCATGGAACGGCCTTGCCAAAGGATGAGGAGCAGATGTCTGAGCAGCTGAGCTGGACTTCTGGCCGATGGACTCCACACCGACTGATGCGGGTTCCTGCTGGGCCTGGGAGGTGACCGTCAGGGCAGTGAGGGACTGGGATGCCTGCGTCTGAAGGGGGGAACTGATTTGGGAGAGAGGGAGAAGCGGCCTGGGCTGGAACTGCTGCTGGATCACAAGCTGATGCTGGACTTGCTTCTGATGCTGCTGCACCAGCTGATGCGTGTAAGCTGTGGGGGCAAAAAAAAAATCACCAGGTTTTACCCAACAGGTTTAGCTGCACCTCATCTGACACAGAAACAACCTCTTGTGACGGGCCGTGGGAGCTCCACTTGGGGTCACTAGGTTATAATAGATGGGTGTTTACCTGGAGCAGCAATGCTGTGCGTGGTGACTGGAACCATCGTCCTGCCATTCGTTGTTCCTCGGCTCTCCATGCCCTGGTTCTCAACCTTTTTATAGCTGTCTGAAGAGTCACTGGTGCCCCCCCGTCCTGCTTGCAGGAGAACCTGCGCTGCTGGTTTTGGGTTAGACGTGGTGCTTGTGGTCTGAAGGCTCAGACTGCCTGTGGCCGGCTTCATGGCAAGGCTAGGAAGGTGTGACTGGCCGTGCGACGTCCCTTGCTTGCCACGTAAAGCCAGCTTCTGAACCTGAAACACAGGTGGCAAAATCTGCACCATGACCTCGCAGTGCTCCTGTGTCATCACATGGCGAGGTGGCACAGAAACAGGCGGTAAGATGGACTGAAAGGTCCTGCTCTCGAAAGTATGGAAACAGCCCAGCTATCACTGTAATGCCACAGGATCAAAACGGGGCCGAAACACACAATTCTAAAGCTGCAGATTCATTATGAGCCCTCAGGAGAGAGTCTGGACTGAGTGCCACTTACCTGAGCGCCACTGAGAGGGGGCTGGGTGGGGGCTCCAGCACTGACCTCGGACTGGACGCTTGTCACTGTGGCCGTGGGAGTAAAGATGAGCTGGGGAGAAAGGAAAAGCAAAGTGACCGTGAGACATGGATTCCAGCCGCCATCACCACAAAGAGCTGAGCTGCGGGCAGGCGTCTGGGGACCCCCTGGGAAGCAGTCTGGGGACCCCCGGGCAAACCATTCACTATATTCAGGCACCAGCCACCAACCCACATAAATTCCCCCCTCCCCCCAAGGTCCTACTTGCAGTATTGTTAACAATCAGCATGGAAATTTTTTTTTATAACAGACAGCAATGATTTCTGTGACCCCCGCAGGGTTAGGGTTGTTTCCCCTAACCCCAAGAGTTGTTTCCACCTCTTTGTCCGCTTACCATCTGTGCGCGGAGGTACATCTGAGCCTGGCTAGCCGTGAGGGCGGGCGACGTGGCATTTCCCAGCAGCACCGCCTGTTGGGTGATGCCCGACGAGGCTGTGGAGCTTACAGTCTGTGCGCGGCCGATGATTTGGGGGGACGTCGTTAGGTTAATCTGCTGGATGATAGAAAATGAGTTGCGGCAAGAAAGGACAAGCTCAACGTCCAAGACTCAGGGGCAGCTTCCAACAGGCGGGATTTACTGTTCTTACTGGCCCAGGACCCGCTACTACTACTACTACTACTACTACTACTACTGCTTTCCTAGGACAACCAGGATCTCTGGGAGTGCGGATTAATGTGCCCCTCCGTACTCCTGAGGACTGAGATATTATATATTATATCTAGATATATCTGTGTGGTAGGGATGGATCCTGCAGGGAAATGCTGTATATGCCGTACGCGTCTCATTAAGGAGAGCCGGCAGGAAGTCTCCTCTCGCTGCAGAGCGTTGCTGCCACCTTCTGGCTGTCAGTCAAACTGCACTCTCTTCTGTTTGAACTCTTTGACGTGGAAAGAGGATTTAGAAGTAACGTGTTTGGTAATGTCGTGTTTCATGACATGCGGCATATTTTTGCAGTTTTCTCAGTTTTTAGATGAAGATCCCAGTCCTTCCCAGCGGATTATCCGTCTCCCCTCTGCACCCCACGTCTGGAGTAAGGACACATCTTGCTTACCGTGGCAGGCTGAGGTGGGGTCTGCTGAGACACATTAGCCACAGACGGAGTCCCCTGACGGCTGGCGGCCAATCCGGCCTGAAAGAAAGTTTGCACAGGAGTACGGAGTACAGACAGCGATGCAGACTCACTCTGATGGACACAGCATGCGCATGCATGACCCCTGACACAGTGACATGCACAGTCTGATGCGTGGTGCATCGCGGCCGGTTGCCTCCAATCCCCATCAATCTGGTGATTTCGCGTATCTCTTAAATTTCGGCTGAAGGTTACCGGCAGCGTGAGCGGCACGTGGTGCTACCAATTGTTTCCCAGAATCCCCCTCACCTGCTGCACGGCGGCCAGGCTCTGGAGCTGGGAGCTGCTCAGGTGCTGCTGCTGCTGTAGCGCTGCCGTCTGCAGCATGAGGTGCTGTTGCTGCGCTGCGTACATCTGCTGCAGGTACTGCGCTGCTGTGCTGGGCTGCCGATGCAGAGCCTGCTGGATCACCTGTGAGCAGATACATAAAATGCGCCAAAAACGATTAACGGGAAACAAGACATCAATAGACGGTAACGCCGCTAATTATCAGACAGAAAACCTGCAACAGGCTCCTGAATATCGCAGCTACTTCTGCAGAGGAGAAAACCAAGCGTCCCGAATGAGATATGCTGCAGCCCCGAGGTCAAACCTGCCAGGATCGAGTGAGCAGGGGTCGTGCGTGCCTCACCCCTGCCTCCGCTGGTAAGCGGAACAGTGCGAATAGTAGTAATTCACTGCGGCACCCCGCGGACAGGGAGCTCCATTTCTAACATCGCTTCACAGTTCCTGAGCCTTCCAGGCCGGCTGCCTTGTGCTTTCTCTACAATCTGCAAGCACTGGCTCCCAAGGGTTAATGCCTTCAGTACCCAGCTACCCCTGTCTGAGATGAGGTCAAAGGTTAAGAGGGTTAAAGAGCTGACCTTGTTATCCACCCACTAAAGCTGCAAATACAAAACATCCTGAAGAGCATTAATCCATCACCAGCCTCCCCTACTGCTGCCTCCTATCCATCACCCAGGGGCTGACAGCGGCCCCTGCAGGGCCATCAGACCCTGCGGACGACTTAGTAGTTACATTGACCCCGCTGGCAGATCAGCCCCATCCATCAAACAATCAGTTGTTAGTCTATCCCATGCACCTTTATATTCCCTCACTGGAATAGCCTCTACCAGTTCTCCGGGGAGGCTGTTCCACTTATCTACCACCCTCTAAGTATATATATATAAAAAAAGTTGATGCTTTTGTTGTGCTGCAGATTAAGGACAGGGCTCGTCGGCCAGCTCCAAAAAATGCATGCAGACAGCCATGGCAGAAATTCCTTGGTAGGATCAGAACATTCATGGCATTGACACAGGACGGCTCCCTTACCTGTCGGCGAGCAGCCCACTCGCTGCGTCGTTATCGTTGGTCTCTCCGCCTCAAGTGACTCCCAGATCCAGAAACAAGCGGTCAGGCTTTTGTCAAAAAGGACAAAGAGCCGACCTCTGACCCCATCTGACCCTTCTCTCCTTCCGGTGACCCAGCCCCTCTCCAAAGCTACACTAAATTCTGCCCCCAAAGCAGGTTTCAGGGCAAAGACTTTGTGACACCAAATGATTTATCAGGAGAAAGGCTTGGGGGCCTCGGGATAATGCACTTTAACCAACTGTCCGTCACCAACCGGCTTCACGTTATCCGGCAATATCGTAACCACCCTGGGGTGCAACAACCAGCTGGGGCAATGGGGAGCGCAAGGGTCTTCAAAGGGTTAAGACCGTAAAGCAGGAGAGGGCAGGGTAATTCCCGGTGCTCGCTGCATAGGACATTACCTGCACAGTCTGCCGGTCCGGAATCCCGCTGTACACCGGTAACGAGGCACCGGACTGGCGCCCATTGCTGCTGGTGCTGGAGGATTGGGACGTCTGCTGCTCGTTCTCCATACTTTTAGGGAAAAGTCCCAAAAATTAGGGCGAATAACGCGTGACGCCACCTGGCGGGGCAGAAACAGAAGACATGGTAAACATGGTGTACAGCATGCTCAGGGGTCCATTCGCACAGCACGATCAATGATTTAATGTTAGGAATGGCTCTGGAACTATTTGCAGCCCTCAATAGTTCAGGGAGGTCTGCTGGGTTCAGTCCGCAAGAGTGGGGGGATGCCAGGTTCTGGACTCAGTCGGTGAGAGGAGCAGTGGGGAGGGTGTGCAGGGTTCTGGACTCAGCCGACGAGAGGAGCAGGGGGTGTGGTGCAGGGTTCTGGACTCAGTCGGAAGAGGAGTGGGGGGGAGGGTGTGCAGGGTTCTGGACTCAGTCGGCAAGAGGAGCAGGGGGGGGTGTGCAGGGTTGGACTCGGTCGGCGAGAGGAGCAGGGGGGGAGGGTCTGTCGGGTTCTGGACTCAGTCCACGAGAGGAGGGGGTCTTCTGGGTTCTGGACTCAGTCCACGAGAGGAGGGGGGGTCTTCTGGGTTCTGAACTCAGTCCACGAGAGGAGGAGGGGGGTCTGCCAGGTCCTAATAATGAATGGGTCCCATAGTGTTTTAACGTGTAAACCTGCAGATCGTTATCGAAGACGTTCACAGAGCGGTGATTTTTGGCCAAACACTCCTCTGATTTCACCAAGACATCAGCAAGGACCCCCGGAACTTGCCGTTACCGCAAAGCCCCCGTCCCACCCCAACTCAGGGTTGCTGTCTTTGCGGACCCTGAGTATGAATGTTACTCTGAGTAATGTTTTTAGAGAAAACACCAAAACCACCAGGAGGAGCCCGCCAAAGACACGTTAGACATCATCAACAGGCATTTTGGGAAAGTGAGAATGATCTTCTCATTCCCTTTACTGTGCTGGCCGGAGGGAATGAGAGTTATGGTCCACCAATGGGTGGAGAGCAGCTACAGGCAGATTAACCCATCGGAGGCCAAGGAAGTAACCAGACCTTTAGCACAGTGGCACATTGGTTTGGTCCTGTAGTTAGATTCACCCCACTTTCCATAGGATGGGTTCAACCAGCTGTCCCACGGCAGGTACAGCGCTATGGGGTCATATTTTTATTACCCCGGTGGGGGGCAATTTCTTATATAAACCACTGAATAATGAAATGAGCCACACGCGCCAGCATCCAGTATAGATGGATAGTTTATTCAGACAAAGCTGCACCTCTCTACCTACAAGGAGCGACGCCGCCTGCGGCGCAGCAAACACCAGGAGATGAGCACTTGGCCAACCAGTCTTCCCAGGTCTTCGTGATTGCGCATGGTGAACTGCAGGTGCCACGGGCTGATGTGTCTCTGGCCGCGGGTGGCGTTGGCAGCCACCTGCATAATCTCAGTGGTTAAATACTGCAGCACAGCTGCCAGGTACACTGGGGCCAATCTGCCCACGCGGTGCCAGTAATAGACCCGGGAAAGGTGTCACCGAACCCTGGAAACGGAGAAGCAGAGCTGCGTGAGGGAGGAGCGCCTCCGCGGTGTCCGCTGGGGCCGCCTGTGCCTCATACCTCTTCCAACCATCTTATCTGCAACTTTTGCAACAGTTCATTCAGGGACCAACTGTAAGTGTGAGGACGGTCACTGTGATTGGCCAGCTGAGAATGCACTCTGACCAATCACAGTCAAGGCACCTGAGCAGGGCGATCCCAGTGATAACGTGACAAGTGAGGGTCAGCATCCTTCTAGCGTGTTCTTGTTTCATGGTGGACACATTCACTAAGTGTGCCTTGGCACCTGCTGACTGGGTGCCGGTGTGCAGAAGATCTGGGTGATGAATAATCTACAGTTTGCGACGGAGGGCCTGGAGCATAGGTCGCGAGCAAAACCCATGACACCCCCCCTCCCCGAGTGATAGTGGGGGGTCCTAGGGGCCCCCACTCACAGGTTCTTAAGTCTCAAACCTGCAGGCAAAGAATAAAGTAATGTCCAAGTCCAGCCTGTAACCAAATCACATGGATTAGGGCAGAAGGAAATGACCCCAACAGAAGCCCAGCCCCCGGAGAGGGGTTGCCTTAGTAAATACCTGATGGGTCGCATTATACAAATGCCCTCATCCTAAAGGAACCCTAAGCCTAGCTACAATGCCCCGGGTACAGCCTCACCCCAACCCCCTGCGAGCAGACACCACGTGGCTCATTAGACGGGTTGTGGCATGAATCTGGTCGCCCTCACAATGGAGGCAGCGAGCGGACCCCCTGCCCGATACCCACCACTCCCATCACTGACAAGCACTGAACACAATGTCACAAACAGACTGGGCTCCTACCAGTATAACCAGTGTCCAGGCTGGGCCTTCCAGCATCTGAATCCCACACACAGCCGCCTTTGTTCCTGTTACCCCCTTACCTCCCGCAATCCCATCCCTGCTCCGGAGCACGACAGGAACAGCTTAATTTCCTCATGATTATGGTGTTACCTAGCAACAGCCAATCAGTGGCTGCCCTGTTTTTTCTTTTTTTCCAGCGTGCATGTGATTGTGGGTAATCTATCCAGCTTTATCCATCAGCAGGAACGCAGTGCCCAGGGAAGTGGGAGGGCCCCGGGGCCAGTGGCCAATCCGCAAACCGAGGATTAGAAGAGTTACTGGGATCACCTATCTGACCTGGCAGAGGGTGCAAGGGAGGGACCCGTGGGGCAAATTCACCCCAAACCGGGCCGGGGGACTCTTAAGGTCCAAAAGGAGCTTCTTGCAGAGAAAGCACTTGGCTTATCAGAAGCGGGGCGTCCTGCAGCGGAGCCCGAGTTGGGAGCTGACGGGTCCCGCTGGGTGCTTGAGGGACGCCTACAGACAAAGTGCTTTCATATGAATAAATATGGCCAGAAACGTGGCCAGGGAAGCCCCTTAACACTTAGCACGAGGCACCTTCGATCACACAAGGAGCGGACTCCCTGCGCTGTGACCTTTCTGGGCTCTGCTGGGTTAATGACGGAGGCCAAATGTCCCCAGGATGTGACTTTACGACTTCCTGCACATGGCTTTGATCCATACAGCAGCCCCCCCCTCGGTGCAGGAAGGAGGGTGTTTTAAGTGCTGTAATCAATCCCACCAACCTGCCACCTGGGTATCAGCTTCCACATTCATGGCCGCCTCACTAACCCAGAGACTTCAGAATTATTAACTCGGGGGCCCTTAGAACCGGTTCCCAAGCGCATGAAAAACAAGGCGCTGTGGGGACCTCAGACTTCCACCAGAGATGGTACAAAAAACACAGCGGGGGAGGTGGGGCTGTAAGACCTGTGTTTTTTATGTGGGGAACGTACAGACTAAATGGGACCGCTGGTTCTTATCTGCTACCAAGATCTACGTTTCCACAGGGAAGCTAATTGGCTGCTTTGATCTCAGTGTTTCTAACAGAGCTGGTGAGGCTGATCTGGGTTCAGACTTTATCTCTAAACCCCCTCCAGATGCAGAGACTTCCTTCCACCCAAAGCAATAAATTCAAAGGGTGCGAGCTGTAAATCACCCAAAAGACAACATTCCTGACATCCCCAGAAAGGTCCCCCTGCCCCAAAAGTCATGAAAAGGCCTAACGGCGTTTCCCATAAATCATGACTTTACTGTCTCTGATCTGTAACTTACTGCAGATCCAGGGGCCGGAGGAAATTGGACCAGTCTAATACCAGAGAAGAGGGAAATGAGACCAGCCTAGAACCAGATCCAGGGGCTGGTGGAAATTAGACCAGCCTAGAACCACATCCAGGGGCTGATGGAAATGAGAGCCAGATCCAGGAAATGGACCTAGATCCAGGGCTGATGGAAATGAGACTAGAACCAGATCAGGGCTGGTGGAAACCAGCCTAGAACCACATCACAGGCTGTGGAAAATGAGACCAACCTAGAACCAGATCCAGGGGCTGATGGAAATGAGACCAGCCTAGAACCAGATCCAGGGGCTGATGGAAATGAGACCAACCTAGAACCAGGATGCAAAAGCTGGGAAAAATTAGGTCAGCCTAGAACTGTGATGCATGGCCTGGGACCCGCTTAGTGCCAGCCTTGCATTATTATGATGGCTGTGCGTATACCGGCAGACAGCTATTACCGGCTTCATGAGCACTATCATATTCCACGGTGCTGTACAAGTCACGGGTTATTTAGCAGGCTCTGGGCAGGTCACGGTCCTACTGGGGGGGGGCAGAATGGTAACGGAGTGCTGCAGCCACCAAACACAGCGGCACAAACAGCAGGTCCAGGGTCCAGACATCGGATCCCACGTCCCCTTTCATACACAACTATACATGCATCACAGAGATTGCCTGGTTGCCACGTCCAAAGAGCTTACACTCTAACTGTGACAAGCATAAAGGGTCTGGTTAACCCAAACTGGCCCAGATGCAAACTACATGATAAAAATGTGGAACAAAACGGGGGAAAAAACCTAGAACCGGAGGAGAGTAGGTGACCAGCTGCGGCTGACAGCTGATATTATTATTAACCCTATCTGTGCCAAGCATGGAAGACCTCTTCAACGCAGTTCGCCTGCTGTGGGCCCCAGAGTAATCTATGGCTCCACAAAACAGCCCTGACATTAAAGATGGGCCTGTACAGGGGGAGGGTAATTCCCAGCATCCAAGCACAGAGCCCTGGGTAATTCCCAGCATCCAAGCACAGAGCCCTGGGTAATTCCCAGCATCCCCAGTACAGTTCCCACTATCCTCAATATGATTCCAAGTATAAATGCCAGCATTCTCCAGTATCCTCAATACCACTCCCAATATCCTCGATTTCCAATATCACCAGTATAATTTCCAGGGTCCCCAGTACACTGCACTTTAGTCTCTACAATTCCCAGTGTAATTCCCAGTACCTGGCTGTGTCAGCCCCGGGGCTCCTCCTGCCGCATGGTACCTGTCTCTGTCTTCTCTTCGCAGTCCCAGTGTCTCCAGTGCTCCCAGTATAATTCTAGCTCCCCCAATCAGACCCAGCAAGGGGAGTCAAATGCCATCATTCATTAGCATTCCTGCGCGAATCACGTGGCCAGCTCAGCTAATCAGCGATCTGGGGCTGTGTGGCCCCGCCCCTCCCGAGCTCCCTTGGCAGGTTCTCTGCTGCAGGCTGCTACTGATCTCCATGGCAACAAAAGGGGGTGGGAACAGGGAGAGGAGGCCTTTCCCCTTCTATCATTCCTAGTGTGGAATTGGATGTTATTATACTGGTCCCAGTTAACTATACATTATACAGGGGGCAGGTCACTGATTTAACTATACTTTATACAGGGGGCAGTCACTGATATAACTATACATTATACAGGGGCCGGCTCACTGATTTATCTATACATTATACAGGGGCCGGTCACCGATTTATATATGGGGCGTGTCAGTGATTTAGCAGTTACACATCATATATATATATATATACGGTAAGATATATAGATTGTAAGCCTGCGAGCCGAGTCTCTCCACCTAATGTATCGGTTTGTCTTAGTCTGTCAATTCTCGTCTTGTCGGACCCCTTGAATATATATATATGTATTGTATTAAGCGCTGCGGAAACTGTTAAATAATAATAATAATATTAACAGATAATAATAATAATAACAGATAATAATAATAATAACAGATAATAATAATACAGATAATAATATGAATAACAGATGATAATAATAATAACAGATAATAATAATAATATTAATATAATATAATAAATATTAACAGATAATAATAATAATAACAGATAATAATATAAATAATTAACAGATTAATAAATAATAACAGATAATAATAATAATATTAACATATAATAATAATAACAGATAATAATAATAATAACAGATAATAATATTAACAGATAAATAATAATAATAACAGATAATAAATAATAATAACAGATGATAATAATAATAATAATAGTTATTGGATAAAACCCCCCTGCGCTCTCCAGGGTTCTCTGCAGCCCCATCTAGTGGTTGTTTGTAAGATTGCAGAGAGTGAGACGCGCTGCAGAATCCTCAGCCAATGGCTTCCGTGTTCAAACTTAACAAAAAGGGAGACGTAAATAATGGTGGTGCTGGGGTCAGGAGGATGTATAGATTATAGATGTATAGATGTGAGGGGATGTATAGATTCTGGAGGTATAAAGGTGAGGGGGGTGTATAGATTCTGGAGCTATAGATATCAGGGGGATGTATAGATTATGGAGGTATAGATATCAGGGGGATGTATAGGTTATGGAGGCATAGATGCAGGGGATGTATAGATTATGGAGGCATAGATGCAGGGGATGTATAGATTATGGAGGTATAGATGTGAGGGGAACATGTAGGTTATGTATAGATGTGTGGGGATATATAGATTATAAAAGTGTAGATGTGAGGAATATGTGTAGGTTATGGAGGTATAGAGGTGAGGGGGATGTATAGATTATGGAGGTATAGATGTGAGGGGATATATAGATTATGGAGGTATAAAGGTGGAGGGGGGTGTATATTTTATGGAGGTATAGAGGTGAGGGGGATGTATAGATTATGGAGGTATAGATGTGAGGGGATATATAGATTATGGAGGTATAAAGGTGAGGGGGGTGTATATATTATGGAGGTATAGATATCAGGGGGATATATAGGTTATGGAGGCATAGATGCAGGGGGGATGTATAGGTTATGGAAGTATATATGTGAGAGGATGTATAGGTTATGGAGGTATAAAGGTGAGGGGGGTGTATATATTATGGAGGTATAGATATCAGGGGGATATATAGGTTATGGAGGCATAGATGCAGGGGGGATGTATAGGTTATGGAAGTATATATGTGAGAGGATGTATAGGTTATGGAAGTATATATGTGAGAGGATGTATAGGTTATGGAGGTATAAAGGTGAGGGGGATGTA
>VKOC01000025.1:0-11894 GCA_009364415.1 Spea multiplicata
CTGGTTCGCCGGACCCCTTCACAGAGTCAAGCCCCCAATCACCTACCTTGCAAATTTTCCAATTGCACAATTATTTTTTATACACAAACCTCAATGCTTGTATGACACGACATGTGTGTGACATCACCGATATGATGGTCGACGACAAATGCTCACAGAAAGCCAGTAATTCTGTGGCTAAAAAAGAGCAAGCTTATCAATGTGATATAAGTGGACATTAGCGCCGGTTACCCCAAATGAAGAACATTTCTAGAGAAACATAATTCCAATAAGGGGTGTAACATATTTTTGAAGGTTCTGAGTCAAACTTTCCAGAAAGTAGAGGCAAAGCAGGAGTCTGAGTCCTTTCCCTTTACTCAGTCAAGTTTATTTGAGGCTGCTTATGAAACTTGTTTAACCTGGACTTATTATACGCTCTAAAGATCCATATTACATAGTGAGATGTTGTTACGTTCCAACTTTTGTGATTCTATTTAAATTAACTTATTTTGTTGTTTGTTTTTTAAAACTCTACAGCAAGCCAACTGGAGGGAAATTGTCAACAAAAAGCTCAAGTTTCCCGCTTCCCTCATCAACGCCATCCATGATGGAAACCTCATTCAGGTCCAGCAGCTTCTGCAGGTCAGCGATGGAATCCTACGTCAGCTGGATGATAGTGAGGACAGGTCATGGAGGGAGGCCCTCAACTTGGCCATCCGGACAGGCAATGAGGAGATCATGAAGACCCTGCTGCACTGCGTGAAGTTTGACTTCCGCCAGATCCACGAAGCTCTGCTGGTAGCGGTGGACACCAACCAGCCACACGTGGTAAAGATGTTACTGGACCGGCTAGACCGGGAGAAAGGGATTAAAATGGACATCAAGTCGTTTTCATTGGCTTTCTTCGACAATTCCATTGACAATTCCCGTTTTGCCCCCGGGGTCACTCCGCTCACCTTGGCCTGCGAGAAGGACCTCTACGAGATTGTGGAGATGCTGATGAAGAAAGGTCACGTGATCACAACCCCTCACAAGATCTCTTGCGCCTGCTTAGAATGTAGCAATGGACGCAAGTACGATCTCCTCAAATTCTCGCTGTCCCGCATCAATACCTACAAGGGCATCGCCAGCAGAGCTTACCTTTCCATAGCCAGCGAGGACGCCATGCTCCGCGCTTTCAAGCTAAGCAGAGAAATAAAGCGCCTGTCGAGGAAGGAGCCCGAGTTCAAGGTCGGCTTTAATAATTCATGATAAATGCTGTGTCGGTCATGGCCTCATCTTCATATCTCCGAGTACCGTCCGTGGTAGAACTTTAGTTTCCGTAACTGCCTTCCTTTTGTGTAGTCAAAGCAGTAACAATGGAATAAAGCGCGTAAAACCTACTTAACAAGATACTTATCTGGCGAAGAAATCTTTGGCTCCTGACGAACAGTCCAAAAGTCTCCGTTCGGAGCTTCAGCGTCCGATGACGAAGCCCTGAAGGCGAAACGCGTTGACGTGAGGAACGCAAAGCGGAGCAGCCAAAGTATACCCAGAAATCACAAGGGATAACGCAGATCGTGGAAAGACGCCGAAGCTCCAACCACAAGAGACCTTTGGACTGTTCCTTAGGAGCGGCTAAGTGACTTTCATTTGTAGTCATTTATTTTATACAAGCGGATGCTATGCATTGTTTTAGTAAAATTGTTGAACATTCACGTAGTGACTTGGTAATTTAAGTTGAAAAAAAGACAAAAGTCCATCAAGTTCAACATTTTCCTTAAAATTTTTTGTTATTTTTTATCAATATTTCTTTTATTTAAGGGTAGAAATTTCAAGTACATATAATAGATGCATACATAAAAACAATCAGGTAAGAAAACAAAGAGATAATATAAAAAAAATATTAAAAATAAAAAAAAAAAGAGAGAAGAAAAAGAAAAGAAAGAAAGCAGAGGATTCCAGATTTTGTTGTGGATAGCTAGAGGTTCTACTTGATTTCTTTCTTGCCAAAGCGAATATTTTTGTTGATCTGTGCCTATTACGTGGTCTGTATTTGCAGCCGGAATACCTGAGTTTGGAGGACCTGTGTCAGGAGTTTGCGGTGGAGCTGCTGGGCATGTGCCGAAACCAAAGCGAAGTCACCGCCGTGCTCAATGACTGCGGGGACGACAGCGACGAGGAGCAGATGGACAATCAAGCCTTCGAGGAGGGGATCCCCAACCTGGCCAGGCTTCGCTTAGCCGTGCATCACAACCAGAAGAGGGTAGAAAGAAAGGAGCCAGGCATTCCATTGATAATACCCCAAATTATTGATAACTACCCATTGTATATGTATAATATCAACCAAATTTATCCAATAATCAAAATACATGAGCAATAGCAATAAATATATATATGTGGGGAAAAGTTTCTGACAGTGAAAAAAAAATATATTTTAAATATAGTCATGTTAAGTGTGTATTTTTAGCATTAAACGAAATGCAAAGTTATTGAAGAAAAATCTAAATCAAATGAATATTTGGTGCGATATATATGTTCACATTTTTTTATTTCTCGCCCCTTTAATGCAGTTTGTGGCTCATCCCATTTGCCAGCAAGTCCTGTCCTCGATCTGGAGCGGGAAGCTGTCGGGCTGGCGGGGCAGTAACACCATTTGGAAACTGTTCATTGCCTGCGCCATATTTTTCACCATGCCTCTCTTATGTCTTGTGTATTGGCTGGCTCCAAAGTCCAAGGTAGGAGTGACTTTCTCCCAAATATCCCCCCCCCCAAAAAATCAGCAAAGCTTTAATTTCTAGAACATTTTTAATGATTCTTGGTGAATAGACTCTATAAGATTTACTGTAGCCTCTACCCATAGTTGGAAGTCATTTGGTTTAATGGCTGAACTCTCGTTTTGTTGCAGGTTGGCAAAATCCTGAAGATCCCGGTAATAAAATTCCTTCTTCATTCCGCCTCTTACTTGTGGTTCCTCGTCTTCCTATTGGTGGAGTCCTTGATAATGGAGAGGAGGCATGATATATATGAAGGCAGGAACCAAGCCATTTGGCAGAACTCCTTACACATGATCTGGGTGGCAGGTCAGTCTACAACAGGGGGTCTTTTGCTGAAGTTGATACCATTATAGAAATATCTGTTAAGGTACATGAGCTTTTGGACCTCAGAGGTCTTTTCTTGAAGGCCCATGCTCAATCACCCACTGGTGTCGTCGTCTTTGGTAGGGTTCCTTTGGCACGAATGTAAAGAGGTCTGGATTGAAGGTTTGAGGAGCTATTTCTTGGACTGGTGGAACTTCTTGGACATCGTCACGATCAGCATGTACCTGGCCTCGTTCTCTCTGAGGATCCTGGTGACCGTGAAAGGTTACACGACCTGCATGGATGATCCAGACTCCGCCATCTGCTTTTACTTCACCAAGGCAGGTGAGGCGTCCGGTAACGAGATGATTATGGTACAACATCTTATGAGCTCATATGAAGCACTTTCTTTAAATAAACAAAATGTTATTAAAGCTAAATTTCTATGAAACATGAGCAGAAGATACATTTTTTCATCCATTAATTCCTTGAAACATGTGCCGTCCTTTCATTAACTGTTTCCAATGCTTGGAGCTCAATATTATCCAACATACAACCTTAAAGAATGTCTATTTATGTGCAAAAGGCAGACAGGGCTTGGTGAATATAAGTTTTCAGTTGTGAGATTGAAAAGCTAATCGTGGACTTGCCGGCAGTCTCGTAAATTTGCCCTTATTTCATGGGTTCTTTCAGAGAGGGAGGAATGGAACATGGAGGATCCCCAGTTCATTGCCGAGGTTCTGTTTGCCGTGACCAGCATGCTGAGTTTCACTCGCTTGGCTTATATCCTGCCTGCCCACGAGACCCTGGGAACCCTGCAGATATCCATTGGGAAAATGATCGACGATATGATAAGGTGAGGAATGGCTTCAGTGTAAAAGTTTCAGATACAAGCTTGGTTTTATCCTCCGGAACTCCATAGGTGAATCCTCGTTATATCCACCCTGAACGGATCTACACATGTTCATGCCCGGGGACTTGTGCTCCCCGGAGTCTACCCTTGCGGGACGCGGCCAGGACTGCACTCTGACATCAGTGGGTGGTCCCACTGATATTGGTGGGTGGTCCTGCTGATGTCGGGGGCGTTCCCGATGCCCTTAGTGGGCGTTTCCATCTATGACATCACAGGATACACCCCCAGTTAAAGAAAAAATGGGCAGGGAGTGGGTTGTGTCACGGGACCCGTAGGATTCAGGTGCTGAGCTCCCAGGTATCACTAACACTCACCCCAGCAGCTTTAGTCTCGATTACCTTGCCTTGTTGCCTCTCTCCTCATGTGAAATACACTTCTCTGTGACAATTCAAACAGTACAATAGCAAACCATTCATCATTTTAGTCGCCCTTCTCTGAACTATCTCCAGAAGGTCAATGCCCTTATGGAAATTTTATCCCCAAACCTGCCCCCTGCACTCTAGGTGAGGTAAATGTCCAGTTCTGAAGAATTGGACATTTACGAGCATACATTATATGCACTATTGTTATATCTGAGTCAGTCCAGGAAGTTTCCAGCCTTACTAATAATATTCATCTCGCGTTCTCACAGGTTTATGTTCATCCTGATGATAATTCTCACTGCCTTTCTGTGTGGACTCAACAACATCTATGTGAACTACAGTGAATCAGACAAGCTTGGCAAGTATGTTTTTAGGCAACAATATCATAACAGCGCACAATTACCGGCAAGCTTAGCACCATCCTACCCCTATCTGACCTACTCCAATGTTCCATAAATGTTCTAAATTGTACAGCTTTTACTGTCTCCGTCACCTCTTCTGAACATTGGTTTGGAACGATTCACATATCATGTATGTTTGTTTGCCCGTTGGCTCATACAGCCCCTGGGATCTCCCTTTTGAAGATTGTGCAGCGGCTGTGTTTGTTCATTAGTTGAAATCCTATGGAAATAAAACTATGTTGTACATTTTCAGCTTTAATGAAACCTTCCAGTTCCTCTTCTGGACCATGTTTCAGATGGTGGAAAGAACGACGGTTGACATGAATCACTTTGTGGTGGCTGAGTTTGTTGGCCGTGCTCTATACGGACTGTTCACCATAGTCATGGTCATTGTCCTGCTCAACATGCTTATCGCTATGATCACCAACTCCTTCCAGAAGATCGAGGTTAGCTCCTGCTCGTTACATCTTTCTTCTGCCTTCGACCCTAACAATGTCCTTGCGTGTAAATCAGTGATCCGACCTTTGGCGTCGGAGCTCTTGCTCTCATCTCACATCCCCCTTCCATCTCTCTGCTACCTTCTCACCTATCTTCTCAGAAGACACCTTTACGCTTTACGATTTCTTTATGTCCCGCCTCTATAGGACGACGCGGACGTGGAATGGAAATTCGCTCGCTCAAAACTTTACCTTTCATATTTTCGAGAAGGGCTGACTCTCCCTGTTCCTTTCAATATCATCCCCACTCCCAAAGCTCTCTTTTATGTCATCAGGTAAAAATATGATTTATTCTGTAAGAAAGTCTGAAGTAAAATTCACTATATATATATATATAAAAAGAACCTCGCTTTACGTTGATAATCTATGTTACTTGTATCCAGAGTTAGAGTAGATATATACTACAGGCAACATTATTTTGTATCTATATTCGTATTTTGTTATTTTTATGTATCAAAAAACATATCATGATCCCTAAATGGATTATTACACCTATATAAATATGCTTATTAAATTAAAGATAGAAAAGTCATTTCTAGGGCAGCTTGTTCCGTGATTTGCTTCTCTGACAATGGAATATTGAATGAAATACCGCAGAATTCTTCAGACGTAGAACCCCATTAAAACGCCCGTCAATTTCCACGGAGATCGACCCGAAACCCCACCGAAAGTTTTTCGATATGCATCTCCATGGCTGACGAACTCCTAAATGTCACGTTTGTTTGATTGCAGAGCCATTTTTAAATTCCTGTGCTGCTACAAGCCCAAGAAAAAACCGGAATACCCTCCAATCTCTACAATCGTAAGTGAAATAAAAATCATACATCAACACATCTAGTCCCGGATGGGACGCTGTAGGAAAAACCATCTTTTTTGCCATATCAGCAATTTTTTTTTCCGAGACACATCTAATTTTTAGATGTCGGTGACCACCACCCGTAAAGAGCCTCTACTCGCCCAATGGTGATGCAGAAACTTGATAAAGTAATTGATTTCCTTCTGGGAGTTACATCCCAAGAGAGCTTGTAGGAGAGTTGAGGTTTTGACTCGCCAAATACATTATTTATTTTGAAGGCGACCCTTAGAAAGTGTCTCCTACAAGAAAGGTTGAGCTAGCTTTGAATTATGGAAAGTTCCTTCAGCTGACTCGCAAGACGTTTCTCCTGCTTGACCACCATTGACCATCATACATGGTCAACTAAGGTTCTCCCACAGCAGAAGCTCACTGAGGTTGGATCTTTATAATGTACTGTACAGTGACATTGGTGAGTTGTCCTACCGACAACTGGAAGATTATATTTAGGTCCAGAAGAGTAAGAGAGATAAATACCGGCACTGGATATAAGGTCCTGCTGGCCACCGAGAACAAGTCTCTTCTCTTGTCTGTGAAACGTATAACCGCACTTCAAAATACAAACCGTATAAAAGGCCTTTTCGTTGTTAGAGGAGACCGAAGACCGAAGGCAGAAGAATTCTGCATTTCGGTCACTTCTATCAGCGAAAAATCAGTTCTTTCATCATTTAGGTTCTTAATCAAGGGTTGATGTTATCAGACAGGCGGGTCTTTCTATTATGGTGAATACATGTCTATATACATGTCCCCTGAAGAAGTTTGTATCCTCAGTCTAACAGGAACGGCGGATGCAGCGATTTACAAGGAGAAAGCCGAGCCTCGTATCGTCTGCAGGTGATCAGAGCTCTGGTCCAGAGATACATCGATACCGCCAGGAGGGAGTTTGAGGAGAGCCGACGGAAAGGTAACGGAACCGGATCAAACGTATACCCCCTCCCCATCCAAAAATAAAACGTGTCTGATGAAAATTCCAAGCTTGAAAACGGAACCCTCGTAGTGTCTCGTACTCATGACAGACCTATGCAGGTGGGACATTGAGGAACGCAAGGAAATGTTACCAAATTCAAATTGGGGTTTTATTGTATTTTTAATTTATGGCAAACTTTGGATCTATATAGGTGTGTGGGAAATGGTTGTATCCAGGGAATGTTCCTGAAAAATGCCAAAAATACGCCCTACTCCCCGCCCACTTCCTCTACAACAATTGCCTCTTCCTGCGCGTGGGGCTCACCGCGCACACAACATCAGCGGGGCCGCCATCTTGCATGGGGAGGGCTTGGATTTTTTTGGTTCTGTATTGATTACTTCACCAAACCTTGTCCTTCATTAAGAGGTTTGCCCCTAGAGAAGCTTTTTCTAGGTGGCTTTCTGCTGTTTCTGTTCACGTGCCTAAAGGTTTTGGATTGCCGGTCTCCTGTTAGCGTGACTTGGTAAATTATCAAACTGGGAATCTAGAATATATAACGTCGTACATTTTACTTTTTTTGCAGATCTGGGGAACCGAATAACAGAACTTAACAAAAACGTTATCCGTCTCCAATCTGAGGTGAAGCATCTACGGCGCTCCATTGGTGAATCCGGGGTACCTGGCAGCCCCAAAGAAAACGAGAACGTACTGAGCCACTACATAATGAAAGTGAAGAGCGGCTTCCGGAGTTACGACCAGGAGTCCATCAGCAACGAGTCCTCAGAGGTGATGGTTCATCAGGGCTTTGATAGGAAGCTTGTGCCAGAAGACGACTGCCCACCGTATCCTGATGAGGTGTCTTTAAGCAATGAGATGGCCGGACAGGAGGATGCTAAGCAATTAGAAGAGGGGGAAGATAACTTCAGCCATGATGCCCACTAATAAAGCAGGTCAAAACACATTTTGGAGACAACTTGCTCCATATGCAGCTCTAGCCCTATCTCCAGCCCTACCCAATACACATTTACTGAAGGAGAATGCATGGGAAAACCAGAAAGGGAGCACAGTAAGGATCCAGTGATGATGTATACGCTACCTAAAATCCATGTTATTCTAGATCCCCTGGTGGCTGTATGGGAAATTGCAAGAAAACACATTGAGGAAGTTTAGGGAGTGTTCCAAATGCTTTAAATCAAAGCTGACCCAGGTCCAATACTAAAAATCTAATTTTCTTTTAAAGATCGACAGGATGTAATATGTGTGTATTTTTTTGTTTATTGGAACTTCTTGTAAATGTTTGTGATGCACATAAGACACGGCAACCAGACATTGGGTTTACTAGTGATAATCTATGATAGAGTAAAGCCTATAAATCCAAATCTCAATACATAGCAATGATGTAAGGTTACAAAAAGAGTTATTTTTTTAGCAGGAAATCTTGAAAATAACTCTTGGGCTAACAGTAGGAAAGTCTAATTTGGAAACACCTGTCCTCATAGAATATTGTTTTTTTTAATGCACTGTGACTAAAAAACACACCAACAGGGGTAAGTTAATTATCAATATCTGGCTTTTATATGTGCATTTGGATTTATATAGCTCTTAACAAATTTTGCCTAATTTGTGCCTTCGTACCGATGCCCAAAACTGAGCAGGGAGTTAGGGATTTTCAAAGAAACAACAGAAAGCTAATGAGAAAGCTCAGAAGCTTCCTTCTGGGTTTGGGCATTCGTTTTGTTATATGTGTTACATCGCTAGGGGTAGGGGAGTTTTAGCTGCCTGTGATAGTATGTGCCTCAGCCCATCATTACGCCTAATAACTAAGAATCAGTATGAAGAATGTGAGTGCATCTATGTGTGTGTGAGAGTGAGTGTGTGTGCGAGAGAGTGTGTGTGCGAGAGTGTGTGTGTGTGAGAAAGTGTGTGTGAGAGGGAATATGTGTGTGAGAGAGAGAGTGAGTGAGATTGTGTGTGTGAGAGAGTGCGTGTGTGTGTGAGATCGATCTTCAAACCAGAAAAAGAAACACGACATAATGAATCAGGTAAAAACCAATTTGTTCCAATGACTTTTTGTCCTCATTCACACACATTACATATTACTGTAATTGAAAGGAGCAACAAACTACACAAATGTTTGTCCTGTGTATTTGCTACGTGTGCACTTAAAGGGAAACTGTCAGATAAAATAAGCTCCGATCTAACTTCTGTTTATCACAAAGAACATGTGTTCATGAGTTTAATATGTATTCACGTATATATGCTTATGTGTTTTGCCTTGTTTTCAAATCTATGACAGAGAGATGTAAATGAAAAATGATTATTCCCTCTAGCGGTCTCGTGGGTTATTTCGTGAGATGCTCCATTTTCAGTATTTACAGGTTGCCGTTCAGTGGGCCGAATGCAAACGCAACACAACCATGTATTAGGACACCACAACAAGCTAGTATCATCTTATCTCCCGATTTTCATTATCTTCGTTGGTCCTCCGGTGGTTCGCCCCAATATCTAACATTTTTGCCGTTCCATTGCCTGCCATTCGTTTTATTCCCAGCGGCCCCTGACCGTAGTTACCGGACCCAAAAAGCTTTTAAGCTTTACTTAAATGTAAAAAAAAAACTATTGTGCTCAATTATTCCGAGCCAGCGACCGAGGGAGAGAATGTTAATACCTCTTCATAGAAGATAAAACTACACAGAAATTACATGTTTCAGGTATAAAAAATAAGAAATAAATTAATATTGTGTTAGGGGATAATATAACAGTGCTGAGAGTACTGGGAGTGTTCCAGACACCAGAATGATTCTTATGTGATTGTGTGGTCTGGTTCAAGCCTGAACAGAGAAAAGAAAGAGAAAAACCACACTTTTTGTTTTTAAAAAATGTTTGCAATATTTTAAAGAAACTCTGCTACAGGAAGCGAGGGACAGACAGTGTCTGTGATTAAATTGGGACAGGTCAGGCCAAACACCGCTTTAATCAGACTAAGCATATACTACGTGTGTGTGTGTGAATGATTAAGCCCTGCTCATTCCTTCTTACAATTTACCAATTTCACCTGCTTTTCACCAATATCCTACAAAGGCTTTTCTTAAAATTAAACAATGTGACTCATACCGCAGACACGCATGCTGTACAATAAGAATAAATGCCATCAGGAGATCAGGGTAAATTCTTCTATTAGCGCCAATCTTCGATAGGCTTGCAGCGCTGGAAAATAATGAAGTCTCTGATTACGAACAGAGAGAGGAAAATGACATCAGATGATTACTGCAAGGGACTCCTGTTTAGAAGCAGGTACCCGGCGGCATGGACAGTAATACCCGCTGCAGGTCGGAGCTTGTTTGTGATGATTTAGAGACACCTGGGGCCGCTGGATAATGTTTTCCAAGGAACTGTCGCCATGGCTACTCAATTATAACCACATGGGTAATTAGCGTAAAATAAAAACGCATCCCCATCTTGTAAAGTCTGACACTAGTTCCATTTTTGGATTAAATGGCTTAAAATAAACCATGACCAAGAAATGCTATATTATAGAACTACAATGGTAGTGTCATGTCAGGGATTTTTTTTTTTTTTTAGACATTTTCTTGTTTTCCCAAATAAAAGAGTAGGATTTTCTTCAAAATCCTTATTCTACTTACAACCAAATATATTTGGGGGCTAAGGTATATTAAAAAATTAAAAAAAGGGAAAAAAGCGTAAAGAAAAAGAGGAAAAAAAAGAGAAAAAAGAGGAAGAAAAAGAAGAGGAAAAAGAATAAAAGAGAAAAAAAAAAGTTGCCCCCCTCCCCGTAACTAGAAGGTCAACTTGGGGTTTCACAGCCTGTGAGGATTTCTTCTGTATGTAAATTTTTTTTATTTTATTATTGAATTTTTTTATTTATTTTTTTAAGATGGAGAAACTTTGTTTTCTCTTGTTGGCTAGCAGCTTGGCAAGTGAGAAAAGAGCTCGATGGGACTGCCAGATAAGCCCAACTTGTTCTCTAGGCCAATATGGTACCCATATTCTGAATAGTATCAAATTGTGATTAAATGCTGTTAATCAATTTGAAAGTCCAAAATAGCCCATTGCCAAATAACGGGCCCACTTTAATAATCCTCGCATAATCCACGTTGCCATTTTCCTGTTAGACCGTCTGCGCTTACGACACTCAAGGAGACAGCCACCCGCAGAGATCTATAGATGATTGCGTGTCTACAGTGGCAGAATCCAGCAGCAGCAGTGTGGTAAAATGGTAAGAATGCACAGATGTTCAATTTCTTTAATCTTAGATTATAAAGCCTCCGTTAAATTCCTAGTTTCTATAGAATAATTACTATATACAAACAGATGAAATAGAGGGCATTACAACAGCTGCTACATAACGCGCATATAAAGTAGTTTGGAAACAAAATATTGCAAGTTCATACGGCCTGCGTCGATTCTGTGGATCTATTCAGGAAAATGTACGAACTAGACTTGTGCATTCGTAAGAAGATATAAACGAACACGAAGAACACACACAAATATTCGCCCGCAAAGAATAGGGGAACGGGTAAACATTTGTGGAATACAAAGGTTTTTTGTTTGTTTGTTTGTTTGTTTTTACGAAGATGAACACGGCAACCCCCCACACCAGTATTTGGGGCAAATATGGTACATGCAGGCAGTTTGGAGGCACTGGCCTGCTTGTGGCAGAGATGGCACAATCTGGGGTCACTGGCAAGCTGTTTGTGTGAGTCAACTGCTAAGTAAGGGGTTTTAGGGTAGGACGGTGGTGTTGCATTTATTACGGGGGACCAGATGAAGAAAAATTATGTGGGCTAGGACCCTACACGTGTCAAATTATACTGGGACGTAACGATAATATACGTGCAACATTTATAGTGATTATATATATATATATATATACATATATATATACACACACACACATACGCA
>VKOC01000025.1:11994-72153 GCA_009364415.1 Spea multiplicata
TATATATATTATTCAGCAACCCCACATAATATCTCAACCTCAACGTCTCTTACCACCCTCTCCAATATTGGCCAAAAAAGTAATCTTTGGTATAAATGGAAAGCGCAACGATTAAAAGATAGAATAAACCGCATTTAAATGTATTTTAAACCCCGATAAAAAGACCACTCGTGCTGACCTGCTTCAATAAAATGATGTGAATGGAAACATGCTGCCCACCCACCAACACAAACTGAACCCCACGCGGATGTCCACTCAACCAAGCCTGGGGGCAATAGCTCCGTGGTGGGGAAAATGGGGGTATTGCTCACAAATTTTGACCTAGGAAACCGCCGAGCAATACAACGATGGGGTCCGTGATTTATTCCAAATAAATGTTGCGCTTTATACACAACAGTCCGATGATTCTGCTGCTGGTGAGTAAAAGACGAGTAATTTCCCCCCCCCGACACAACGGCCAGACGGGGGCTACAGGATGATAGCCAGCGAAGAGTCACCTGAACCTACGCGTCGTAGATCACATCAGAAATACGAAATTTAGCTAGTCTGGTAAATGAGTTTTGAAGTTATTATTATTATTTTTGTATAATATAGCACCATCATATTCCGCAGCGCTGTACAACGCGTTCCAGTAAAGCAATATTAGAAGTTAAGGTTTTCTTAGCTGGCGAGCGCAATAAATGTTAAAAACTTTATTTTTGGGTGTTTTTCAGGGAGTAACTACTTTACGTGTATTTTTTTTCCTTTTTTTTTTTTGAGCAGTTTTGTAGATACTCGTTTCTCTGCTTTAACTAGACGGTTGTGTCATCGTGTAACTGAAACCGATCCGATAAACACGTCTGCGGTTATAGGGACAGCTCGCCGACACCCTCCCAAAAGAAGAATCCATTATTTAAGAACAATTGGAATATACAACCCCATTGTACAGCGCTACGGAATATGACGGCGCTATATAAAACAATAAATAATGTTACAAGTACGTCGTAGTTAAAATGTCTCCAATTATACTAATAATGTATATTGCATCCGCCCTATGGCTTTGATATTGGAAAGTAAGTTTAATACACAATGGGTATTCACTAAAGGGAGAGTTGGAAGGGGAGTTGTGGGTCCTCCTTCCCTACGTCGTTATTTATTATGAAGGATAATGGGTGATTTAATGGCCGAGGAGTTATTAAATACATCTCACTGATTTAGCTATATGTTATAAAAGCCAAGGAGCTGAAACACAACTATATTATATATACAACACTATTTAGTGAATAAAGCCTATTGTGTTTTCAATTAGTGTTTGGCAGCAAAGCTCGAAACGCGTCTTTATCACCAAACTTTAATAATTTTGATCTATATTTCCTAATAAACGTAAGTTACTCTCGTTGAGTTACAAACACTGACTTTATATTTTGGGATTCCGTTACCCCACCGGACGGGACCTCGGCTGTACCTGGATAACGCGGAGTTAATTCATTTAAAGCCTCCGCATCTCTTTAATTGCTGGAGGAACCAGGGACGGACCTTCATAATAAATAAAATAGTGACTTTAGGGAGTTCAACCACAGACCTCCTGCAGGCTCTCCTTTTAGCGAATAGACCCCAAAGTCTAACGCAACCCCCTATTTTACCCAGATCTGTTTGTTTTTTTTATTTATTTTTTTGTTTAAAGTGAGGATCCCTTTTTTTGGGAAGATGTATGGAAGGACAGTATGCAGATGGATTGATGAAGGTGCACCAAACGCGACCTTGCAAACAGCTGGACAATGTGTAAAAAAGTGAATTATTAACTCCTTAATGATAAAACCCGTACATGTACGGGCTCAAAATGCATTGTTTTCAATGTCCTTTAAGCCAAATCGCTGTGATCTATTCCCAGAGCTGCAATTAGCCTTTTTGAAGTCTAATTAGGAGCCCTAACACGGCAACGATCCTCCGCCCCGAGCGTAAGTGAAAGCGCCGTACGGAAAACATCCTAGTAATCTCAGCCCGTCAAACCATTTCTTTGGAATTTCCATAAAATCTGTACAAATCTTTCAGTTTCCGAACGCAGACCCCCCGGATTGCTTGATTTTGTGACATTAACAACAAGGGACGTGTGACGTAGAGACATAAAAAGTACAGCGTTTTGGGTCATTCTCTTTAATTAAAATCTAGCCAGTCCAAATTTAAAAAATACTATTTTCTTTTTTGTTACATCAGAAACTAAACACCACTTTGGGGATGGTTGGTTGATTCGGTGGTTTCTTAATCATTCATTAGCAAATTTCACACTTTCTCCACCCATAAAAGTTACCGGACCACAGATGTGCAAAAACATAATATACCAACAGAGAGGGGGGGTCTCAACCCCCCCCTAGCGTCGTCATTCATTGTGTTTACAGACTAATAAAACTTTGACATTTGATAAAGTTTGATATGTTCCAAGTTTCAGTAAATTATCCAGTTCTAAAGCCTTAAATGTCAATAAAAACTATAAAAAAACCCCCAAAAACACATAAATTGGTCCTAGAGAGGGCTGGATTAACTGATAAGGGTGGTCTCCGCGATGGGCTCCCGCAGCAGCAATAAGGAGCAGTCCGTCCGAAGTACTTGCGGCTTACGGGCTGACCGAGTCCCAGGTTTCTTCGTCTGGAGGTGTTGGACATAAACATTAAACTGACTCTGTACCTAGGAGGGCTCCTAAAAGCAAACGAAGACGCGTCCTAGTAGGGATATCAAAGAAGACGTTAGGCTGTAGTAGGTAATCTCTTCTAAACGGTGTTAACACTGGCGAAGTAGTGGGGAGGTGGTGGGGGGGCGCAGCTCTATCTCGGGAACGGAGTGGTATATAACACTCTAGTGCTGGACGTGCAATCCCACCAGCACTAAAAAGTTTAATTTAGTTAAAATAAAACACTAAATACACAAAATTATAGGATCCTGTAGTGCCAAGTAAAAATATTTATAGACACAATGTTGTAATAAATAAGTAATACAACAAGCCCCCTCCGGCGTGGGCAGCCGCTAACACTGCAGAAGAACCTACGCAGCAGCCACGGCGCCACGTTCCGATGGCTACAAATCCAGAAGCGAGTGGCATATAAAATACAAAAAAAAAAAAAAAACACCAGAAAATGGCCGCTGGGCCGAGCTGCCGTGTCCTCTGGTTGCTGATGTAGGTACTCCTGGATTTCTTCGGGGGTCGGGAAGCGTTTTTTTTTTGTTTTTTTTATTCCAGTCCGAGGCAATAGTTGATACCTTGTACCAGTCCGATGATGACCGGCTGCCAGGCAACGAGGTACCGTAACCAGTCCAAGAGCTGCCCGTACATAACGTGGGGTCTCTCCCATCTGAATCGACCAGGATCAAGGAAGTTAAAAATCGAGATAAGACAACTCGTCTGATCGGGTTTGGGGTTCCTGTCCTTGAGAATGAGAAGAATTTGGTTGATGCACGGGGAGGGCCGGGTGTGCCAAACCATTTATCATTCCCATTATACATGCCAGTCAACGCAGTCATCCCATCACTCCAACTATTAGCCCCAAAGCCATCAACCTTCATGGTGGTGGTGGTGTGGGGGGGGTAATAGGTAGGAAAATACCCTAAAGCCTGACACTCGTTGGCTGCATGGAGCTCGTTCACTCTTTGCGGTAACTGGTAACACATTAATCGTAAACTTTGTTTTTTTATTTTACTTTTTAAAATACGGTCTTTGTTAAGTCTAAAAACCCCATTCAGTATCAGACACAAAGTAATTGGGGGGGGGGGTAGTGATGAAGACAATGGGGCTGTGCTGATGATACCAGTCCTCTGTCGGAGCGTTAAAGATGGGTGTCGCAATCTTCCCCGTGACTTTAAAGAGGAACCGTAGTCTACAGAAACCAACCCCGGGGTAACATCGCGGAAAGCGTTTCTGACATTTAAATAAACGATTTTCCATGCGTGGAGCTCATTACAGCAAGACACGCGTTTCTAACGCGCCGCGCCGGGGCCTTCACCGGTGAACCAAGCTACGAGTGTTTAAAAACATAAGATGGAACCGTTTAATAAACAGATACGTGCTGGGACGTGGTTTTAGAAGTTGTGTAAAACTATTAAAAGGCGAAACATTTAAAAAAAATGAAGACACACAGGGGATTTTCACACCCGGTTAATGTTAAAGAGGAAGTGCCATGAGAAAAACTTCTCTTTCAGAATTAACCCCAATCGTCTATACAGTAATAGCCCCAGGGCTGTATACAATAATATAGGTCTGCTTTGAAAAGGAAAAAACCCCACAACCCTGGTTTTATCTCGTTTTTGTTCCAATAAACTCCTTTTATCTGCAGACCTGGAGCCGCCGTTGCCGTCAGTCATTTGATATTTTGGGTCCCTTTCCCAGCTCAAACACCACACTGAGCCGATGCTTTATGGCAAAGCTAATGAGTCCGTTCCTCCATAGAGATCCAGCAGGGTAATTGAGACTGAGGCATTCTATTGTTTCCTAGGGTGTTTGTCTTGTAAATTAAGCTAAGATAACAGCTAGGAGACGTATATTAAGCACCTGATATTCAGCTGTCTGAAAATATTATATTAAGGGGCAGAAACTAGAACTGCTTTAACCCCTTCAGTCCCAGGAGGTTTTGGTACCTCAAGCCCTGGAGCAATTTTGCCATTTTTGTGCTATGTGGGTTCAGCAATTATTCTCCTTTCCTGTGAATAGTGTACCCATGTAAACTACCGTATTTATCGGCGTAAAACACGCACTTTTATAACTAAAAAAATAAGCTGAAACCCTACCTGCGTGTTATACGCCGATAACTCCTAGAGCTGCACGATTTGCAGCCGCGTCTCCCTCACTTCCGGTTCCGGCGAGGGTGCGTGTTATACGCCGGTGCGTGCTATACGCCGGCAAGTACGGTATATATTGTTTTTTCAAGAAGAAATAGAACTAGTTATATATATATATATATTCCCCTCTGAATCCTCACAAAATTAGGTAAAGTGGCTGAAAATCCCCTCCAAGTTTATCAATTCAAGTGTCCTGATTACAGAAATACCTAACTTATATCGAATTTCAATTCTTGCCCGGCCCTTATAGGGAACATACTATAAGGTGTACATTATTCGTAGAATTTTTACATTAGGTATGATGGGATTGCAACTCTAATTTGGGGGTTGTGAACGGAGGCAATGGGGTGTAAGGTTTTTTTTTTTTAACATTATTATCTTTTCTTATATATTTATTTAGTATTTTGCTTTAAATTGCACGATTATAGGTCCTCTTAGGGACCTCTTAAACATGTTAATGCCAGTGATGTCACAATGACATCACTTAGCTCACTATTTTTTAAAAAAATCAATTGTTTTTCTTTGTTTTCCGGAGTCGTTTTTCAGCATGGGAGGAGGGTGAGAAATATGGTTTCTGTTACAGTGTCTGTGATCTGTGCCTTATCGGAGCGATCGGATATCCCAGCCGGGCCTAGACAATCCCTGCAGGGGATATCCTGTCCTCCGATGACCTTCCGGGTGACGTCAGCAGTGACGCGAGATCGGGCATTTAAAACGGTAACAGGAGATTGGGCATGCTGGCTTCTGCTGACAGGGGGAGTCCAGGCTGTCAAATGACAGTCGCTGCAAGAAAGTCAGGACGTACCGGTACGTCTATAGGGGACCGAAGAAGTTTAAATAAAAAAAAAAAACCCCAAAAAACTGCAGAATCTTTTTAAAGAGATGTTTTTAATCAGATACTAGTAATAAAAGGTTTGATGGGAGTTGCCTTTAAGGTCTACTTGCTCTCAGTCAAGCTCCCAGCTGACACTATAAGCTTAAGTAATGTCTACTAATATCAGTACACGAGAAGTTTACTTTCACTCCAAAAAAGCATTACTTTTTTAACCAAAGTTTAGTAATTCCTGAAATACCTTATATTTAATAAAAACTAATTGAGAAAAATGCATTTCTTGTTTTTATTTCCCAACCTGCCCCCCCAGTTATGCCACTCTCCCCACAGACTTACCAATGCCTCTCTAGACTTGTCCCCCGTGTTTCAGACTTCCGGGTGTCTAGTGGGGGCAGCCAGAAGGTCATGTCACGGCAGCAGCGATTGGTCATAGAAGCCCAGGCAGCAGCGGAAACAGTCTACGTGCAACGCGCAGACCTTCACCGACTGCCGGAGAGGAGGATCTGGGTCCCCTGCAGCGCCACGGGGGATCTGGATCTTAGTCTTGCAGTCAGACCTCTATTTGATTATAAGACTGCCTCGAATATAAGATGAGCATTTGCTCTGAAAAAACCTTGTCTTATATTCCAGCAAATACGGATATTATATATAATATATATATATATATATAATATATATAGATATATATAATAATAATTTACCCATAGTTTGTGCTTTCTAGTTTTTCCCTAACAAAAAGGGTTGAAGGAGTGATTATTCTGATTCCGAGAACAGAAAGTGGAACTGGTTTTAAACAATAAAAAACGCGTAGGATCTGCGCCGACCGCTTTCCCTGTAGTAAAAGGATACGGGTTACTGAACATCCTCTTCAGATCCACCTTCTCTTTGCAGTACGGACACGTCTGCTTCTTCCCCACGATGCACCAGCCGCGGATGCAGAACTCGTGAAAACTGGTGAATTGTGCAAGTTAAGGGCAAAGATCACAATTAAAAACTCTAAATACACAACAGTAAAAACAAACGCAAGTTTCACGGCAAAACACTTCATACTCATTACGCCGAGGTTATCCTCATTTCACCCACATAGCCGACCCCTCAAATAAAGTGGAAGGGTTGATAATCAAATAATTCTTCCAGCTCACAGCCGAGAAATGTAAATAATTAAAGCAGTATGGTTACGAGACAGCAGAAAACTGAACCATAAGCGCCAGCAGATTGCGTTGCGGTGTTGATTTAGAAGATTCGGTTTTAACCAGGGGGCAATACAGGAAACATATGCTACATGTATGACTCAAGCTTTTTAAAGCACCCTCAATGTAGGCGGCCACCTGTTCACACGGCTACAGGCATTTTCCAGATCATTAGCCATTGTCACTCCATCCCACCCAGCCTGAAGGCTAAGACAAGCGTGAGATCATATACTTTATATCGGAAACTCCAAGTCCTCACGTCGCGTTCTTGCACGCGTCATCGAGATTCCTCTCCTATGCTGCAAACACCACTTTGGTGCGTTTTAAAGCGCTCTGGGTTGGAGCTATACATTTAGTCATTAGTATTTCTATTGACAGGATTATTCCGAGGATGAGGTGGGCCGTTACGGTGCGCATGTCATAATATTTAGCACACGATGAGCTGTGGACGTCTGCCCACCAAAGCTTCTTACCAACCTCATCCTGGAAATTCTCTATCCCGGGGCTCCTTACGCCCAACGCAAAAATCAAGGTGGTGGGAAGGCAAATGTAGCCCTTGTGCATGATGCGTTGTGTTGCGCGCATGCACACACATTCACAATGAGGAAGCCGTAGAGCAAAATATCCATCTGCTAGGAATTGAGGTATGGACACCGTGGTAAGTGGATGAGTTAAAGCCTCGGCGAGAGTAGTCATGCATTCTTTAAGGTACTTTGGTGCGATTATAAGGATACACATGGTTGCAGGACAGTCTAAACGTGTTCTCGATGATACCCTCTTCATTGACATCGACGAAGATCTGCTGGCCGCAAACGGCGCACATGCTGTCCGAAAGGTGTTTGGTGGGCATTCCTGATGCACTGTAGAACTGCGGGAAGAAGACATTAGGAGATTACGCTTCATGTTCTTGGGCCCTAAAGCCATCTCCAATACCATTTACCCAAACGTACGGTGCCCTCCGTTCTTTCTGTACATATGCAGGGATTTTCATGTTTTTTCTGCGCCAATCGCTCCACTGCCAACCCATATTCTCCAGAACCAAATTCAAACGTCTGACCCGGACCTACCCCTTATATCTCTACCCTCCTAACCAAATACACCCCTCAACCGTCCTCTTTCTTCGTCTCGTAACCTGCGTCTCTCTTCTACCATCGTTACCTCTTCCCGCTCCCAACAGACTACATTGTAAGCTTGGAAGAACAGGGCCCTCTCCTCCTTTTATACTTTTTTTTTTATTGGGTGCGATTTAAAACGTTGTTACACACTCTGGTGTAACAGCGCCACGGGATCTGCTGGCGATATATAAATAAACGTAATATTGTATGTGTGACGGATGGTGATCTAATATAAGTATCTGCTGCCATCTAGTGTCGCGGCAGTGAACAGCATCACGGCTCTTGGTTTGAGTTATTGATCATGCCACGCAGCACGGAAATATGGACTTTAATACAACAAACGTTGGCATGTTAAGCCTTAGCCGGTCATTCTATTCTTTCCGCTGATTAATTGCACAAACAAGCAAGGTTTTAATAAGGTTTTTTCAGTTTCTATGGCAACAACCTATCAGTACTTGATTTTGTGCCCCTGAATAAGACACAATTTTACGCAATTAAAGACATCTCTGGGAAGGGTTTTGTGTATTCAACAGTACTTGATATTTTGACACAATGGTGTTTTAATATTCACACTCACCCCAATGGTTGAAGCCATATAATCCGCGCACATCTCGGCAAAATCCCTTCCAAGCACCCCATAGTAAAGGCCATAGAAGAGCAGGGATATCCCGAAGTCCATGGCGTCCTCTGGCTTTATTCTGTGGTGAGAGAGAAGAGGTCTTGTGGTCAGTGGCTTTTTTTAAGCAAATATTCTAACCCGTGTAGCATTTATAAGTTATGTTTTTGAATTTTCTAAATTACTGTAAAATTGTGGAACCCCCCCCCCCCTCATACAGCACTAACGAACAAAGTACAAAATGAACATTAAAGACAAAAAAGAGAACTCACCTAAATACAAAATTGAGACCAAACAGCGTGAACATCACTGCTATATACCCCACGATCCCGGTGGCGTAACTCAGCTTGTACAGCAGCAGGAACCATTTATAAACCAGCCTGTGGATATAAGACAAGTGCAATGGAGAAAAAAACAGCTTCGGGGTTTTATTTCATTTTTATCTTTAATTTGTACAGCGCAAGTAATTCACGCAGCGCTCTGCAGTGCTTACAGATCAGGAGAAGTATTATGACTTGCAGTCAGGGAAATCTCATACACCAGATTCTGGGGAACGCAGTGAAACTCGGGTAATTATTATTCAGCTGCCGATTCGGGGGCTTTAAGTATCACTGGGAGAAAGGCGCTATATAAATACTAGGCGTTATATTATATTACCTGTCAAGTCATTCACAGGCAACAGGAGCCTGAATGAAGTTAAGGGAGAGGTGCATCGCCCCAATGCTGTACCACTGGTGAGATACACAATTCTATCTCGCTAGCTCTATGGCTATGGTTATGTATAAAGTAAACACATGAGCTTATTGTGAGCATTAGGGGAGCTGCATATCCATAACAGCCTGCAAACAGCCGGAGCGCGTCACGGCCGGAGAACGGCCGGAGCGCGTCACATACTTAATCCCGCACTCCCACTCACCTGGGGGTAGTCTGTTCCAAGGGCTTACGGGTTGCCCTGTACGTGATGAAGGCAGTGATGATGGAAAAGAGAACCCAGATGCCGAGGAATCTCCACCAGTGGAGCTTCACTGTGAAGTAGACGGGTACGATCCACATCTGGAACAGGGTCACCATCTGGGGCAAAAGATGCACAATGACATCTGCGGCAAACTGTACTATATATGCTGTGTGTGTGTGTATATATATATATATATATATATAAATTATATACACACACACACCGCAAGAGGGCAGGGAGGGTAAAATGTTTGGACGTTCCTGGGGCAGTACTCGGCTTTAACCACTGTGTCCCAGACCCTCTCAGGCTTGCCATGATCAGGAGAGCCCTGTCTCGGAAGGCTTGCATGTCTGTGGATAATGTTAGGTGTTTTGGTATTAAAACACAATACGTTTCCCCTTTCACCATCAAAATGTGAATTTCTCCCAAAAATGCACCTCTGGTGCTATGATAGGGTTAAACGCAGCCGGCGCACTCTGTCGGCCCGTCACGGACGCAGGAGGCGGACGGGTCATGTGATTCTTACATTGTAGGAGCGTGAGTGTCTTTGCTTCCACTGAACAAGCAGCAGCTGAGCGACCACCAGCGTGGCGATGAGGATGAGAACCATCTCGGCGTGCATCGCTTCGTGGCCTCTGTGCTTGGCGTGCATCCGCGCATGTTCTACCCTGAAAATACACAACGGAGAGTTACACGGACGCCGCAAACTCACTCCCGTCACGACTTTCCCTTCGCGAATCAAATTAGCATTTAGACATAGATCTGACTAGGTAAACCTATGAGTTCTAATTTCCTTGGGAAACGCTACTGTGCAAGTTTCCAAAGTGTGTGTATATATTATATATGTGTGTGTGTATACATATATATTATATATGTGTGTGTATATATTATATATATATATGTGTGTGTGTGTATATATATATATATATAGTTATATGTGTGTGTATATATTATATATATATATATGTGTGTGTGTGTGTATATATTATGATATATATATGTGTGTGTGTGTATATAGTTATATATTATATGTGTTGTGGTGTATATATTATATGTTGTGTATAAGTTATATATAATATGTGGTGTGTGTGTATATATTATATATATAATTATATGTGTGTGTATATATTATATATATATATAGTCTGTGTGTGTATATATATTATAATGTGTGTGTGTATATATAGTATATATATAATATATGTGTGGGTGTATTTATTAATATATGTGTGTGTGTATATATATTATAGTATGTGTGTGTGTATATATTATATATGTATGTGTGTGTGTATATATTATATATGTGTGTGTGTGTGTGTGTGTGTATATATTATATATGTGTGTGTGTATATTATATATGTGTGTGTGTATATATATGTACACACACGCGCACTATGATTATATGTTCTGGTAGATAATATTTGTGACCCATGATGGTTTGCCCTGCTTGGTGTCTACAAGCCCCTCTTTGCAGCCAAGTTTTTATCGCATATGTCACATGACTAGTGATAACATGGATATATAATAATAATAATAATAATAATCACCACTAACGACAGGAAACTGCATGGGCTAGCAAGCTCTGGGTCCTCAAAATGCTGTATAAGTGTTTACCGAAAACAGGGGCTCAAGCTGGATCTATGATATAAATTAAACTCACCGCCATCTTTCCTCTGGGGCCAGGTCCGAGAGATCCACCTGCTGTGAAGAGGAAAAGGTTAATAAGCGTCCGCGAGCAGAATGTATAATAATACACGGCACAGCGCACAGCACCACCGACACATTTACAGAACTATCCGTATAACTAGAATCAAACCCGTCCTGACCAGCTGCCGGCGGATACCCGGCCCGTTTACAGCATAATTAACAGCTAGAAACGCACAATTTAGAAGATGTATCACAGAGAGACGCGAGGAGCCGGGTATCAGAACACGTTGCGCAATCCGGAGAGACCGGCAACTCCTCTGGGCGAAGGAACGCGCCGCGTACGGCGTAGAGAATGGTGAAATCGCTGACGATTGCGACATTTCTGCCGCGTCGGAATGGAAAGAACCTACAGAGAAAGCGCGTTTAGAGCCAAGAGGAACGAGCGGGGGGATAAACGCCAGGGGGGCTGCGCTGGCGGTCACCGGCTGTCTGATGAGACGTCCCATCCGCGCGGTGCACAATGTCAGCCTCCTGCCGTTAAAGGCACCAGAGATCAGGAGCTACCCGAGCGTCTGCCGAGGGACATGCGCCCACCGGTGCCGGGCGAGCCAGATGTAGATTATACTTTAAATCCCCGCTTCAAACCTCACGAATTATTCACAAATATTGAACAGTAAGAGAAAAATTCGTAATTTTTTTTTTCCAAAGCCATTTTTTTCCCCCATTTCTCAAAGAAAAATTTTCATTTTCACTGCTCCGTAAAAAAAACTCCCCCCCTACCCCAAGGCTTCAAATTTCCTGGAAATTTACAATCTCTGGCCCAGCCTACCGTAACTGGGAGTCTGGTGGCATCAGAGAGACCGGCGCCCCGGGGGGTGGTGGGGGTTGGGTTTTGTGTTCTCACCGAGACGGAGAACTGGAGTCAGAGACAAATAATGAGAAAGGCAAACATGATAAACGCGGCAGCCAGAAATATTAAATGTCAAGCACCACGGGGGGGTGGGGAATCTATAAGCAGGAACATTATACAAAGTTTCATGCCTCCCGACTGTCCTGCTCTTTACCAGACAGTCCAGATTTTGTCAGTCTCTCCCGCCAAGCTCTACCTCTGTCCCGGTTATTTGGGGAGGGGGGGGGTCGCAAAGGAAAGCCCAAAACACGACTACTGAACACACTGAAAATATTACTGAATTATATCAAATATTACAAAAATATTAATAATTACTCATTATTAAAAAAAACAGCCCAAACAGTCCGTCCCCGGCAAGGAGCAGCCCCCGCCGCGGCATTCAGTAAACATTTCCTCTCCTTTATTGCATTATACAGGGTGATGGGTTAACCCCGGCGAAACGGCATTCAAGAAGTGACCCCCCTATTAAACATTTCGGCCCGGTCTCGCTGCGGGGGGCGGGGGGGCTCGTCACATCGCTTTCTTTCTAACGCACTGTTAGTCGGAGTCGATATGATAAACCCCCCCCCCCCCCCGGCAGGTAGGAATTCGGGAGGCAGCCGGGGAACCGGTCCAGGGGAGGGTCAGCCGCTCAATGAAGCGAAAAACTGGTTATTCCTGAACACAGAAAAACCCTAACAATAAATTCCGAGATTACAGGGGAATTCCCAGAGAAAAGGAAAAATTTAAAAAAACGGTAAATATGGATGTAAAGGGCTATTAATACCACCATGGGCATTAGAGGTAGAACAGACCTGCCAGGGGGCAATTCGTCCTGTCAGGGAGGGGGGTTTATATTAACCCCGTGGGGGAGGGGGGTCTGCCCATCAGTCATTCCAGGGAGGGGCTCAGACGCCAATGAAAAGGTATTATGTCACACCTGTCATTGGGATGGGGTCGGTACCAGCTCTACTAACGGGCCCGTTAACCGAGTACGGATATCACCACCAGGGGGAGGACCTGTCAATACATCTTCGCCCTGTGAATGGCCCTGGAAGAGGCAGCTAATTGCCACACTGGGGCAATGTTACAGCCGACGTGTCGCCACACCGGGTGCTCGCCCACACTCCTTCTCACTTTCCGGCCTACATGCCCGTGCCGCTTTCTCACTCACCTCCTCTACCTCCCTCGCCCCGGCTCCTCCAATTTCCACCTCCAACACCGCCGCCATCTTGCGCCACGACAGCGGGTTCCGGGACACTCAACCAATCAGAGAGCGCGTTCCGTCGGCGGCTCTACACCAATCAGAATACAGGTTGACGGAAATCGATTCTCTAAGAAGGCGTCAGCCTGTCAAAGAAAGCGGAAACCGGCCATCTTCCTACGCTCAATAACCCGGAGGAGGCGGCCACCTTCCTACACCCAAGAAAAAGGAAGAGGCTGCCATCTTCCTACACTCGATAACCAGGAAGAGGCGGCCATCTTCCTACACCCAAGATAAAGGAAGAGGCTACCATCTTACTACACCCTATACCAAGAAAGGGGCGGAAATTTTACCAGAATGGGAAAGGCGACTACTGTCACCGCGTTATGGCGAGCGGTTTTGTTTAAATAGCTACCTTTATCAAACGCTGAGGCTTCTATACTCTAAATATCGCTATGTTATAGCTTCCTGTGATTGTGCTGGTAGGGCGGGTTGTGCCGACGTCATGCGTGGGCGTGGCTGAGGAGCGCGGGAAATTGTGGAACCAGAGGTACGGAATATGAAGGGCTCCCCTCCTTCTGACAGTTATTATATACCAGTGAAGGGGCTTTGTTAGTAATAACTCCTGTTAAAATAGATTTTTGTGTTCATTCGTAAAGCTGAATCGCTACAAGCAGAGGTTTATTCCTCATATATATATATATATATGACGTGACCCCAATGCACAGATTCATATGTCGCTTTATCACCATAGCAACCAGCGATCAAACTTTGTAAAGATAATACTTTTGTTGGGTAACTGGGTTTTAATAAACTGCGCCACTCAAAATGATTTACTTATTTCCTGTCAATCGCAAGCCATAAAGTAAGTCTGTGTTCTTCCTCTTGTCTCCAGGTTGGAGGCTGAAATTTGCCGTATGGATCGAGGCCATCGAGAGCGATACGGCATGAAGCGGCCCAAGGTGTCCTGATGGCCCCCATTAAAATCCAGCACGTCATCTCCTTCACCTCGCAGGTATCTTTTACGTAACTTCTTACCCCAAAAAACCTAACGCTACCTTTTTGGGAAGGTTCTTTGAATTTTGGGGTAAACCGGTTGATGTTGCTCGTCTGTTTCAGGCTAACGTTAAAGGGACGACTTTTTGCTCGCCTCTTCTGTACCTTAATTTCTTGGATTCAAACGGTGTAACCAGCCGCTCTTCTTTTGTCCTTCATACAGACGTCCCCAAACTACTTCTTCATGCATTTTTTGGGGGTATTTTTTGTAAAAGTTAATTGAATTTTTATCACACAAAGTGAATTCTTATGTGGTTAAAAACCACAACTTGGTGTGAAGGCCAACGAAAAGAGTAAAGAAATAAAACCATCATAATAATCATAATAAAATATACAAGAAATATAGTGACTCTAATTCCCTATAAGAGGAACAATGGGGGGGGGTATATGAGAGCAACAAAACATGTGATACACGCGTGTCCCAGTGAGCAGAAAGGTGAAGTCTATCTCCTTTGCCAAAAAAAAGATAATCTAAATCAGGGGCGTCCAAACTGCGGCCCTCCAGCTGCTGCAGGACTACATCTCCCATACTCCTCAGGCAGCCCCTTAGCTGAAAGAGCATTATGTGAGATGTAGTCCTGCAGCAGCTGGAGGGCCGCAGTTTGGACACCCCTGATCTAAATGAACCCATAAAGGAGAAAATCCTTTTAATTGCTTAAAAGTACTGCATGGAAATGTAAAGGGGCCGTGCACTTATCGTATGCAATAAAGTCCATGCTGTATCTGGAGTGTCCCTTTAAATATGGACCGGGTGATTTTCTTTAGAAAAAAAAATATGTAGGGATAGAACTGGTTAAGGGTTGGTTATTGTACAGCCGCCAGGTACTACACCCAATCTTACCCAAAACCTAAATTACTATGTAATAGGTGAATCGGTTTTAAGGCGGGCCTGCACATGGTAAATGTATTAATTTATTTTTATTACTTTACTTGTATCTTCTAATTCCTATGTAATTGGTACTGTTTTGTATTGGGGTTTGTTTTTTTTTCTTTCCACCCTTGATAATTTCCCTTTATAAGGAAGCAAAGCAAGCTAAGGACCCTGACTCTTACTAGTCCTTCCATTTACATGCCATTATGTATATTTGGAGTTCTGTGCATTTATCTCGCTTGCGTTCCATTGTGTGTTTATTCTCTGCTAGTTTTTTTTTATTTTGTAATAATGATAAATCGTTTTGCCGCAGGACCCCAAGCACCCGGTGGAAAACCTTCTGTGCGAGAGTTCGATTCAGCCTTGGCTGTGCTGCCCACGTGAGCGAAGCCGGCAGCTTACAGCGGTCCTGCAACTCGAAAAGGCCTGCCAGATTGGATACATCGATATAGGTATTTTAATAATAATAATAATAATAGCCCAATATTGATAATTCTATTAGTCTCCTGGTCTCTAATTACTTAGATACGAACCAATACAAAGACCCAATATATTCCTATTTTAGAAGTGATAGCTGATATTCCCACATCCCCCATCAGCCTATACAATAAAATAATTTACATTATATAACCTTCAACTAATCTTTGTTCTTTTTTTGTTTTTCTGTTTTCTTTTCTTTAAATACATCATGGAAGTGTGAAGTCTGTGAAAGTTCATAAGATAGAATACAATCATTTATGCAAATAATTACTTGGCTTGACATGTGAGTGGATTTGATTGTTTTTGTGTATAAAGCAATAAAAATACTTTTAAAGATTGTTGATGGTGTGTGCTCCCCCCCCCCTTCATTCATGAACCTTTTTGATTGGTCAAGCCTAAGACCGCTCGAAACACTTAGCATGGCTCCGCGTTCCTCGTTGGTAACAGTTTATGAATTAAGGTCGTTCTGGCTTTGTTCTCTTGTCTGTTTCCTCTGCCGTCTTGTTTCTGTTTAGCTCGGCACGATTGTAATCTAATCACTGCTTTCTTCTGGTTTCAGGGAATGGCGGGTCTGCTTTTGTGCAGATTGATGTGGGGCGCTCCAGCTGGTCCCCCGAGAAGGCGTTTGTAACGCTTCTCCCTACTGCCACGCTGATGAGCCCTGCCGATTCCAAGCTGGGGAAGAACCGCAATGTGGTGAGAATGTTTAAGGAAGGTGAGTAGAGAGGGAGGCCTGTGTGATATTATGATGCTATTAAAGAGTTTAATGTTCCTGACACCCCTCGTTAAAAATGCATATTGAAGGGCTTGACAAACCATGGGTTGCCATGGTGACAAGAAATTGCTTCCCGGCACCTACGGTCCTGCAAGTAGCGAGGACAGCGAGGGAGGAGATTGACTCTGACCTTAATCAGTCCTTGTTATCATCTTAGATTCAAGATAGCCATATGCCTATGCAGTGCATGTTTACATTCTTTCATTGTATTTACCTCTACCACCTCTGATGGGAGGCTCTTCCACTTATTAACCATCATCTCTGTAAATACTACAGAATTCTGATACTTGCAGATTTTTTTTTTTTGCTGTGACCCCGGTGCAGTTAAGAGGTTTCCCTTTTTTTTGTTTCTTTTTCTTTAGGTGACTTTGTCAAAGAAGCAGCCAGTGAAAAGTGGGACAGACTTCGTATCATGTGTAGCCAGCCCTTCAACAAGCAGGACCCGTTTGGTCTGTCATTTATACGCCTTCGATCTCCTCTGGATGAGCTGGAACTGGCCTTGCCTACTACTGGTTGTGATGTGAGTTTGTAGCTATCTCTGCCTCTGAGTTTGATCTTGACACAGAGCAATCATGTAGGTTCTTCTCCATTAACATTTGTCTTGTATAGTACAGTTCTCAATAAGAAAAGTAAAAAAAAAAATACACAATTAGCCAGATTTTTCTTACAAAAAAACTCTGCACCTGGGACAATCAAATCCTCGATCTAAGGAAGAGTGAGGATTGCTAAATGTGATGACTTTGCCATCGCTATCACTGGCCTCAGCCTTATTTAACAAGTTTGAGGATACTTTAAAGAGGGAAAAGGCAAACACATTCTGACATCTCTGTGCATTCTCTAAAGGAGTGCTGAGATAGCATGGAAGCAGCCATTAAGGCACATTATAGTTATAGCAAATCTTGAGAATTTTAGTTTTTTTTTCTGATTGATTTTCAGTTACTAAACCACCACTTTTTTGCATTTATTAGAGAAAAAAATTTGTCGGTGTGTTTTGCCTTTTCCTTTTTTAAATACTCTCAACCATGTAGATTGAGGTCAAGCGATAGTGGTGTGTTTAGCAAAGGTGCATAAGCTCTGCGAGAGCCTTCCAGGGAAAGGATAGCCACCTTGACCTTCCAGGTTGCCCAGAACACATGGGAACCAGTTTCAAGATCTAATATCCCCCTCTTATGAACAAAAAGCATTTAGGATGAGAATAAGGCTGCAGTTCTCTAGTAAGCAGCGTTTGAAGCCTGCGAGGCTCACATTCCATGGCTAATTATTATTGTCATTCGTGGTTCTTCTCCACAGAATGACGTTTCCCAAGTGGATAACGGCTCGCAGCTCCCTGGCGCATCCCCAAGAGATATAAATAAAGAGAGAAATGAGAATAAAATGTAAGCATCTATACGTTTAACACTTGTCCCCTATGCTGCTGCTGGGCTGGGGGTTGTGTTGCTGTGGGTGTACATTTCTAATGTCATGCTGTGTAATATAAAAACTAAGTCACAGATCACAGAGAACCCTTAGGTCTGGGGCGGTCTGGGACAGCGAAGAATCCGCGTTGACTTTATTGGTAATGCTTTGTGTTCTGTCTGTACAGGAATACAGAGGAAGGGAAAGTGAAGGATAAGTTACAGCAGATCCTCGCCGACAGTCCACGGCGAACGGAGCCGCTGACTCCTATGAGCCGAAAAGCTATGATGGTCTTATGTGCCGCTAAGTCACGCAAGCGCAGCTATCCTACCCCTGCCGCAGATTCGCAGACGCATCCAGACAAGTCGCAGGAAAGGAGCCAACAGCGAGCACAGAAGAGCGACGGCCAGAGCCCAGTGCTTGATGGTGGGTGTGCATCGTTTACAGACTTCTTATTTGGAGCTATTATGAGGTCTGGCTCCCTATGTGGGTTATGTATAAAGAATAAAAGTGGCTAGATGAGTTGAAATGTTTAGCCCTGCATGATGGATAGTTAGTCTTCCTACTGAACACATTTTGTCTTACGGGTTAGTTTGTGCAATATGTAACCTGTGAGAGCGTGTATTATGCTTCCTTCTAAAAAGGAACTAAAATTCTAGACTGATATTATTTTCCTGACAGAGCAGTGTCCCCAATGCTGTAGTATGATTCGGGATTTCTATATCCCAAGTGTGTTATTTTACATTTATCAATTTACTTAAATCATTTGCCATTTGACTTGTTCCACCTGGAAGGTCTAACCTGATGTTTGTATCATCTGCAAACAGACACATGCCATGCCGACCTTCTGTAACACCACTAATAGAAATATTAACAACTACGGCTCGCAGTATGGATCCCCGAGGCACCCCACTAGTGACAAGTCCTCCTAAAGTAACCCCATTAGCTATAACCTCCTGTCACTCAATCATTGCTTTATCCATTCAATCAAAACCACCCAAAGACGGTGTCCCCTATGCATGTTTAAATCCTCTCGCTGTGTTCTACTAAATCTGTTGGGAGGCTGTTCCACTTATTTACCACTCTCGCTAAAGGAATAAATCTGATATATACGTTACTATGTGTTTTGCTTATTCAGCTAAGTCTAAAGCCTTGATATGTTATCCTTCTGCCAGGACTCGTTCTGGGTTACATGGTTAATATTTCTTTTTTCTTTTTTTTTTTTTTTCCTTTTTTTGTTCTCATTCTTTGGTACCTATGCCCAACTTTTTCGACTGTGCATATTGTACTATGTTGTCAGTTGTACTTTTAGCTGATATGGCTAAGCCTCTCCTGTTGCTTTAACTTCATCTTGCATATGATTGTGTTTTAGAGATGTTCCTGGCAACACGCGCCGTGCAATGTTATAAAAAGAAATACACATTTTGAATTTCAAAAAAAAAAAGTCATATTTGTTTCCACAGAATCTTGTCCAGACGCCTGTAGGGCACGACCCGGTCAATCACAGAAAGAGCGCATTAAGCCGGGCAGTAGGCAACGGCTGAGAATGCACGCGCCGCCTGGAAGGTGGGTTTCACGTGTAATGCTTTCTTGTAAGCACATGTAGCCCCTTTTAACCCTTAGGTTTATGTAGCACCGCAATTTTCTACACGATCGTCCTATTTCTTGTACCGAAATAGTATTAAAGATGTATCTTTGCTCTGCATAACAGAACGATTAAATAGTATAATATAGTGCAACGTCTCTGGGCTAACACACAAATGTCCAGATAAATAGCTCTTTACCATTTCAGATATCAATATAATTCAAATTCAAACTGAGCCATTTGCAAGGTGTTTAGACTCCCCAGATGGCCCATTAAGCTGCAATCCTCAAGGCTTCTACTGGTAAAGGCTTGCTGGATCTGCTGCCCTCGGCCTAGTCGACTTAGAGCGTAATATGACTTGTTACATGGGTATAGTGTATACTACACAACCAGAAACCACGAGATTTGTATGTCTATTCCCTGCGAGGTATCCTGTGCCCTAGCAGAAGCACTGGTAGTGCCAGATTTGGTTACCTTTTTGATAAACTTAATCTGAATTTCAATAAATAAAAAACAAATTAAATAAATGTCTTTTTTCATCTCTAAATAACCACTTGTTTATTTTTTGGTGTACATTAATTTAGGTTTGATTGAGAACTGATAAAGATCTCTGATCTTTTATTATTGGCCAGCCTTTTCTACTATAACTTATTGCTTAGGGTCCCTGTGGACGTATCATTAAAGGTACCATGTTTGATTTTGACCATCTGTACCGTCTTCTCTAGACAGCCCTCTGTCTTTGACTAGAATATGCTGATGAAGAACAGACAGTGTGAGCGTGTATCCGCGATAAAGAACCTAAAGGAGCACAGAAATAAGTGAAAATATTCTGCATTTATTTGCATTCGTAAAAGCTTTTAATGAATGTTGGAATTATTTGACTCACGTGGAATATTAAAATTGATTTATTGAGGGAAAAAAATGACTTTTTCTGGTTAATTAAGTTCGATTTTTAAAAAAAATGAAATTACACTTAAAGATTTGGCTCTTTATTTAGAGTCATAGCCAAGTTACTTATCTCATATCTTGCATATCATAGTTTTCCCCCTAAAAAGGCAGTTTTATTTATTTTGTGTGTTCTGAACATTAATATATTAAATGTATGTTTATCCCCTATGTGTGATGGCTTTTTCTGACCTGCAATAATTAGCACTTAATTGACAAGATACTAATTAGCTAATTCATGTCAAACTCTCCATGTTCCCTTATAGATGCCGTGGCAAACCCCTTTCCCAAAAGAGAACTCCAACACGCGGTAGAGCATGCGCGCATCCATCGAGTCCATCTGAGTCTACACAGCAGTGCGGCAGCTGCCCGATATGTGGAGGTGAGCGTCTGGCTTCTCCCCGTGATGACTTCTTATTTTAAGGGTTTCTGTTTTAGGAAAGAATATTTTTTTATTCATCTAGTCATCTATGAGTTAGTATTAGCAAATGCAGTGTGTTGAGTTGATTTTATTATTGGTTTCATTTATGTTTAATATGCATGTGTGCAGCTTAACTACTCGTGTTGTTAATTGGAAATTTTTTTCCATGCAATTTTTTTTGTATTGGTTTAAAGGTATTCTGTGTTTGTTTTCTGAATGAGACCCAGATAGCCTGTGAGTCTATTACATTATTTATTTCAGTTTCCAAGCCTCTTGTTGTTTCCTTTTGTAAACATCTACTTAAACATCTGATACAAACATGATGCACAAAACCACACAGTGCCACCCAAGCTCCCGTGGATATTCTAAACCCTTTTCAAAAACCAAATGAAACATTCTATAAAGTGACATTTGTGACAACGGAGTCATTACTTTATATGTAGAGACTTTATTATTATTATTTTAATCTTGCATTATTTTCGCTCATAGTTTTGCTACATTTCCCTCTTTAGGTTATTTCCGCCTTGACTACCTTCCTACTCATGCCTCAACATGCGGAGACGTTCCAAGGCCGGGACATGTTTTGCTGTCTTCTTCTGACGATGGTTCCTCCTCTGATGATCACTTGGACTCCATCCTTCCTGAGCAGACCGTTTCATGGGCCACCTGTCCGTTGTGTGGGTTTCGTTTCGAAAGATCAGAGATCGAGCGCCATGCCAGCACGTGTGGGGAATAAAAGACTACATGTGAGCCAAAGAGGCGGCGTAGAAAGATTCGTACAGGGAATGCCTGTAGCACCTCCGTCTTTCTAAGGACCAAAATGTCAAGAAAGTGAAACTTTGGATTAGCTGATTTTATTATAGCTTTTTACTGTTGAAAACAAGTTTTTATGAACAAAGGAACGGCCAATTAACATCATGATCTAAATGCCACACTTAGGCTGATTCTTTTTATTGGATGTGTTTGGGACTGACCTGGAAGCTGAATCCCATCGTTCCCATCGTTGTACTATGGATCAAGTCTTCAGGAGTTTCACCGTCGCGGGTACTTACTGGATACGTTAGACCAGATTCTCTCACCTTTCCAATCCTTAATTGTTTTTAATGGAGGTGATTAATGTATAGTTTGTGATTTAACGACCTCTTTGCAATGCAATCCTCAAGCGTTAGAAGCTAGTCAACTAATACTACGTTTAAAGCCAAAGTAAACATCCTGTAACCACCTTATTTTCTTTGTGTGTGTATGTATATATTGCTTTGTGTATATATATATACTGTATATATGTGTGTAATATGTATATAGCAAACATTTTAGTATGCACTAATAAGAATATGATATATATTGTAAGCATGTTTGATCAGGCCCTCCTTACCTCGTTTCTGTAAGTGGGATTGGTTTTTTTTTTTTTTTTACATACCCCTTGTTTATCCAATGCTCAGCACTGCGGAATATGAAGGCGCTCTATGAAACATTATAATATATATTAATCGGAGCTTACTTTGAAATACAGACTGAATATTCTACTGATTTTACAGTAATGGCAGAAGCGTTACACAGCGATATGAAAAAAAATAATTAGCATTTGCTTGAAAGCACAGATTTATGGCTTAATAAGTTATGCTGTAATAAAGATAGGTGTACAAGTATGTATTTAATACCAACGGAAGACCACACAAAACCCCCAAAACATTATTTCCTTTGTCAGTATTTGGAATACCTGTCAGCAATACCCAATTGTTATTTTATAAGATAAACTATCCTGATGCCTGTTTTCTCGGCAGTCGTACCCAATCTTAAAGCAGTCGATCGATCTGAATGTTTTAAGAACAGGCTGTTTCCTTAGTCTCTTAGAAATGCCAGTGAGATCTAATAGGAAATATGAGATATATCTATATATGTAGATCTCCTTTTAGGCGCTGCGCCCTGATATTGTAAAGAGGGATAATAACCAATAGTTACTGGGGTGAGGTCTTTTTCTGTCTGAATGCTTTGTCCAAGAACTAAATCTCTTTACACAGAAGCTGTGATTTCATCTTCTCTTTGGTTGCAGAGACAATTATACGTTCCCAACCATTTACAGTCTGTGTTCTGCCAGCTGGCGCCCTCTGTGATCGCCGGGAGGCATCTCGCCTGAATTAAAAGGTGCGCCGTTTGGCTAATATGGTACGGGGGGGGGCTGTGCTGAGGCAGTCTAGGCTGGATGGTGTAAATGGGCCGGTGGGGGAGATCAAAGATTTGTAACTGTAACGGGCCCATTGAGCAGAGGGACACTGGAGGGCCTGAGCCCCCGAGAAGGTGATCTGCCCCCCATGGTCCAGCAGCACACCCGGCCGCGTGGACACGGCTTGACCGGTGCTGTTCTGGAGCTAAGGACTGGGTTTTATTTGTTTAAAAAGGAAGATATGGTTTCCCTGCGCCTGCAGTCATTTAACCCTTAACGTATGTTTCAAGCAGTTGAATTGCTGCAGGTCTTTGGCTGTTTGGTATGTATTTAATACCAATGGAAGACCACAAACCCCCCCAAAATATTTCCTATGTCAGTATTTGGAATACCTGTCAGCAATACCCAATTGTTATTTTATAAGATAAAGTATCCTGATTCCTGTTTTCTCAGCAGTCGTACCCAATCTTAAATCATTCGATCTATCTGAATGTTTTAAGAAAAGGCTGTTTCCTTAGTGTACACGTTCTGAAATATTATTAAAAGGTTTCTATTACAGACAATCCGCATACATGAAGCAGCAAGGATTGTTGCATACTTCATAAAAGCAAGTAAATGATGCAAAAAGAGTAGGAAGAAATAGAACATAAATGCTCAATATCTTCAGTTTCTTTGTGTCTGAGCTACAGCAACTATAGCAAAAATGGCCATCGGTCCTGCCGTCACTAATGTTTTGTTTTATTTAACTTGTTTATGCCCCTATGGACATACAGGTTTAAAGGGTTCCAATGTCCTTTAGCCCTACTACTACTACAGTTAAACGTTATATACAAAATATTGCTACCCCCCCTAAACCTGTAAGACGGTAGTATTACAATAAATAAATCTCCTATAATGTATTATTTTTGGGGCGACATTATGGTTTTCCATATGTTAGTTCAACCACAATTCCCCATTCACCAATGTTTCCAGAACAAGTAGGGCCTTCTTGTGAAACCAAAGAAGCACATCAAGCGTTATAGTTTATTTTTTTGCTTGTTTTATTTTTTCCAATATTATTATTTAATTATCATTGCAGTGTTCCTATCTCCTTTCTTGTGAAAGCCAGTGATGTTTTGGTCACGTCACTGGGTTCCCTTAAACCCTTTTAAAAATCCTTTTTTTGTGTTGTGTTTTGCGGAAACTATTTTTAATCTCTTTTTTTTTTTTTTTCTTCTTCTCCTTCATGTTATGCATGCTGTCCCCTGCACTGATGACAAGCAGGGCTCCATACCCCAGCTAATCACAGTTCCCAGGATCAGCCAGCAGGGGGAGTGATTAGAGATCACAGCGGGCTCTGGACAGACCCTCCGAGGTTTCTTCTCCTCTTCTGAGTCAAGGGAATGTTCCGATTATCAGACGTTCTATCGGTAACGCTGTACCGGGTGCTACCGCCTCGTACCGTTACACCACATCTGTCTTTAGAACGATCAGAAGGTCTCTTAGGAATGCCAGTGGGATCTAATAGGAAATATGAGATATATATGTGTGTGTATATATATGTAGATCTCCTTTTAGGCGCTGCACCCTGATATTGTAAAGAGGGATAATAACCAATAGTTACTGGGGTGAGGTCTTTTTCTGTCTGCATGCTTTTTCCAAGAACTAAATCTCTACACAGAAGCTGTGATTTCATATTCTCTTTGGTTGCAGAGACAATTATACGTTCCCAAGCAGAGATGTATTTACGGTCTGTGTTCTGCCAGCTGGCGCCCTCTGTGATCGCCGGGAGGCATCTCACCTGAATTTAAAGGTGCGTCGTTTGGCTAATATGGTGTGCGGGGGGGCTGTGCTGAGGCAGTCTAGCCTGGATGGTGTAAATGGGCCGGTGGGGGAGATCAAAGATTTGTAACTGTAACTGGCCCATTGAGCAGAGGGACACTGGAGGCCCTGAGCCCCCGAGAAGGTGATCTGCCCCCCGTGGTCCAGCAGCACACCCGGCCGCGTGGACACGGCTTGACCGGTGCTGTTCTGGAGCTAAGAAATGGGATTTATTTGTTTAAAAAGGAAGATATGGTTCCCCTGCGCCTGCAGTCATTTAACCCTTAAATTTCAAGCAGTTAAATTGCTGCTGGTCTTTGGCCCTTCCACTTAGGGTGAAATACCTCCATTGATTAATCATTTCATTGTCAGATGAGATTTATTAGACACCAGTATTACAATACATTGCAGGGGTATATGTGTATTTAATTTAATACCTACTACTCCTACTACTACTCCTACTAGTAGTATTTTTAAAGGGACATCCCAGTGTTCCATGCAGCCTCACAACCATAATGCATATTTAGGTACTTTGTGAGTGCTTTAATTTGCATTATTCAAAAAACCCCAAAAAACTTACCTTTAGGAGAAGCTGTAGCTCGCCGATGGTCTGATGTTTCTCATTACTGATTGGTGGGAACAAAACTCTCCCATTAGGGGGTAGTTTTTTCCCACTAGAATGCATAAACTAGAACGGCCATTATCATTTTTGTTTAATGACCCATTTTCAGGTTATTTAGATATTCCCGCTGTAAATATGGAATTCAGAGGAACGCCATTTTGTATTAAATATACATCACTTAGATATAAATATACATCGCTATAGATACTTTCCCAAGTAGAGAAGTTTTTGTTAATGATTTCTTTCTCATCCTCGAGTAAATGAGATAATGTATGTTTACTTGTACATTTAGGACGATATCTACTCCTGTGTAAATAAGAACTGTGACCTTATTGCTGGGGTGTCCAAGTTTTTTCTGCAGTGGGCCGCTTCATCAGAAATGTATGTACGCGTGGGCCTGAGCTGATCAGGGCCGGATTATGAACATCATGAGCCTGGTGCTGAGGATTTTGGTGGCCATTTTATGGAAATAAATAAAATAGAATCTTAACTCATCGGCATCGATGTGTACCGGATACAGATGACCTCAGTGCTCGGCAGGTAATGCAAGATAGAATCTTATGTGATGGGATTGGGAGTAATCAGTACACTAAAAAAGTCTTCATACGCGGGACGCCTGTAGCCACAATTTACTGCCACTAATCCTTTTTAATAAAATATGCAGATTGAAGTGACTACAAATTCAGGAGGGAGTTTTATCGCTGGATAAATAGTTAAATTTAATCCTACAGTAAGTAAAGTGCCAGGGAACAGATGACCAAATACACCCCAGGACAGGTTCTGACACACTGATTCCAAAACACACACACACCAGGATATGCTCTGCCACACAGACGCCCAAACACACACACACCAGGACATGCTCTGCCACACAGACGCCCAAACACACACACACACACAGACTGCGAGCAACGCAGAGGGAGACAGCGCCCCTGTGTAAATCTGCGATCGACACCGGAAGATCTGCAGTTCAGGTAAGGGTGAGGATAGGGTGTATGAATGCTTGTAAAGAATGAATACGCAAGTGATAGCATGGATGTGTATGTAGGGAGGGCAGGGCACAGGGAGGCTGTAGGTTATGTGTATGTATTGGCTGCTTGTGCATGATAGGAGTCTCATTGCTATTTTAAATATATATGATTACTAACAGCAATCACACTCCTTTTATGCCCATGCATACCCAGATTCCAGCATGACCTGGCTGCCTGGGCATGATAGGAGTGTCATTGCTATATTAAATATATATGATCACTATCATGCACAAGCACCCACAGTAGGAACAGCTAGCAGAAATTACACTTTTATCATGTCCATTGGTAATACTTACATCTTTGTTTTTTATTTTTTCCTGCTCTCCTCCGATGTGATGACCCTCTCCTTACCACAAGGAACACCTTCGGTGGGCCTGCCCCCTCCGAACGTCACTTGTTATAAGCCACACTTTGCTTTGAACTTCGCAGCCGGGCAGCCGCTTTGAATGTGGTCTGCCGGCCCACGGACCGGCAGACCACCGCGTGCGTGAGCAGGACCGGCCAGTCCGGTCCTGCTCACTCACGCGTGCCGCACCTCGAAGCCTGGCGGGCCGCATTTGGCCTACGGGCCGCACGTTGGATGCCCCTGCCTTATTCTATGTTTGGTGTGGATTAGTTGTACCCACTATATGCTGAGTGTTACATTTTTCTATGTCATAGGGTCTTGTAGCAGCCTCCCTGAAACAGCATTTAAACCTCCTCGCAACAATGGATAAATTGAGAAGTGACTGAGAACGAACACCTTGCGTGTGTCTGAATTATTTACTTCTCCCAGATATCTGCGCTCGCCGCTCTGAAGGGTCTGCTGATTTACTCAAGATCTCCCGGGAGGCTTTCGGCTCAAGAGTGGTGTCCCCCAATAAGAGGAGGGACGAAACATTTTCACCTGCTCTCAAGGTTAGGGCGTTTCTTGCAAATGTCCCTTTATTTCCAACCATCAGTGAAGATTGAGCTGGAATCCTACCTTTCATCCAAAGATGAAGTTATAACCTACGTGTGCCCTACCCATGTTATATGTGCTATACATGCTATACATATATATGCTCCCCCGTCTAGTCTTCCTATATGGTATTCTATAGAATATAGCACAGCACGCTATTACAGCGATCTAAAATGTGATGGAACCGAAAAATAACATTACCCTCATTCAACAGATTCCGTAACAAATAAATACTTATTAAAAGGGATGATATTCCGGAATATAGACGTTGACGGAAGGGGTGTTTGCTCGCTCCCATCATTATCGGTATGACCGGCAGGGACACCGGCAGGTTATTGCTGCTCGATAAGAACAGGCGGCGGGTTCATTCTTGCTCTCGGGACTTTGTCCCCTGCCAGGTCTCCCTGAACAGGAGATATCAAACTCCAGAGCCGCAAACACTTCAGGGTTCTTAGATACTCCGGCCGCAGGTAAATAAATAACGTTATATCGCGCTCAGGACTGCTTGCCTTTAATGTGCTACGGAACAGTCGCAGTTTGACATTTCATGGGGATTTTCTCCATCAAAAGAGTCATTTTAGAAAGAGACGGGCTTCATTTTTTCTATTTGCCATCAATTTCCACGTCTTCTCTATGTGACATCCCAATATATTCCCAATATTGCCCCATCCCCTATCTGTTTGCCCGAAGCAATGCGGTGGCCCTGCAGTCTTTTATTTTTCTTAGAATTGGTACAATCTCGCCTTGATTCAGGATAGTCATATTATTTATTGAGTTTGTATATATATATATATATATATATAAATATATATATATATAAACTCAATAAATATATATATTATGTCCCTCAAATAACTATCTGGACTTACTGAATTGAAAAGCAAAGCTACCTGCAACATGCCCGTTTAAATTGCCTCACTGCATTAACTCTTACCACTTCTGCACGGAAGCTGTTCCACTTATCTACCACCTGCACAGTAATAAAAAATAAAAAAAAAAAGGTTAATGAATTAGGTCTTATGCCCATTTGTTTTAGAGTGTGATCTCTTGTGCCAAGGTGAAATTGTTACTCTCATACCATAGAAGGTTTAAGGTAAACCCCCTTTTGAGGACGAGGAGAGCGGCTATACATCCTCCGGAGCACAAAGTGTTACAGCGACAGGAGGCAAACAATTAATTTCCATCCTGAAATCCTTAGAGGGGTTTCATTAGAACAGATTCTTTTTCTCTTTCCGTAATGACCTGCGCTGCTAGTCGCCCTCTCCAGGGGCATGTGGGTTGGTAACGCGCGGGGCAGGCGACAGACCGTAATAGAATAGTTACCTCTCGCTGCCGGAGTACGCACGACAAGCTGCGCGTATATGGGGATTCACTCATACCAGCTTCAAGAGTCAGTTCCGTGCTCCGGGTGATTGAGGACGCTTCGCCGTACACCTTCCATGTAGCAATCCCAGCAGAAAAGGGGTTAAGCTTTTCCAGCGCCAGTTCCCACAGCATGGAACATTTAACGGTATGTCCCCCGGTCCGCTACGGATTCTCCAGAAATATCTGTTTTATTTAGAAATCCAGTTCTGTAGACGCGCTACTTGCTATGCCCTGTTAACCCTTTGTGCAGCTCTGCGGAATATGATGGCGCTATATATAAAACAGTATGAAAATGTAACATTTTTACTCTTCTGCTTTCTGAAAAGTAGCAACATTTTTAAAAAAAAATGTGAATGATTTGTTGTTAAAATCGAATACAATGTTACCATATTTTTAACCCTTGCCGTAATAATCGCTAGTGGGGGCCCCACTATTTTTATAGAGGTTTTAACCCTTGAGTGGATTGGTTTGTATAAGCACTGGCCGGGCTGACTGCTTCACGTACGAAACATTTGGGCTAAGTTGGTCTGGCAGGGTAATGGCTGAGGTCGGCCATAGATCTATGGGGGTGTATTTACTAAGAGAGGAGTTTCCGCCTCCCGTGCCGGCGCTGTGTATTACGAGGGGCTGAGCTGGCCGGCTTAGTTAATTCGGAGGGTTTAACTATGCAGTTTGCGGGGTCAGTAGGCTTACCCCTGTATAAAGTGAATTCAGAGAGTTGAGATGTGGACGTTGATGCCATAGTCCCGTGTTAGTGAATACACCCCGACGCGGACCAAACGTGGACCAATTTTGCTGGGATCAGCGTAATCTTATGAGATATTTAAACCGATAAAAATACATTCCGAAAATAAGAGAATTTGGGGTTTATCTTCTCGCTTAGAGGGGCTCCTCAACTCTTGTGTTATTTCCTTGATTTTAGCCGCCGGTTACTTGGTAAATTAAAGATATTTAGTATCAGTTATTAAAAGGCATTTAAATATGTAAGAGATTGTTACGGGTGGAATATGTCAGGAATATTCTCGGCAGCTCCCGTGTATCAGGGCCCTACATGTTGCTCTATATATATATATATATATATATATATATATATATATATATATATACGGTATATATATATATATATATATATATATATATATATATATAGGTGAATGCAGTCATATGATGATAGAATTGAGGCGGCTAAGGATCTTGTGAGTTGTAGTCCACTGGCTTTTCCTAATGGATCCATCTATAGTTATTCTTTTTAGTACTTTATTTCACTTTATAGTAAAGCGGCAAATATGCAATACATTCTCCTGTAATCTCCATCAGTAACAAGATGTTGTTTTCAATTAATCTCTTTTGGCATATGGAAAGATGTAGATCCCAGGTGCGCAGTAGATCCCAGGTGTGCAGTAGATCCCAGGTGTGGGAACATCTATCTACATCCCCTATTCGACGCCTTCCATACAACATTAACCCCTTAATGGCCAATGATCCAACAAAGCTTACTATCCAATGGGTGACACTAACATCCCGAGGGCGAGAAGGTTTTTTTCCTTTATAATCATCTAGCTTTTTTGCGGAGAAGGGGGTCACCCCGCGACATGTTACATACAACATATATGCAACATGCTAATAACATGTTTACACTTGCGTAATACTATAAGTAGGCCCTCCGCTATTTTCTGTTATATGTCGGATGCTGCAGCATCACATTTTATTTAATCGCTGACGCGCCCAGGGGTATTTGTGATAAAAGATCTACAATAGGATCTGTGTGACTTAACAATCTCTGTTGCTTGGGCTGGCAGCAGGATTCCAATGAAATATTTATCATAAGAAATAAGGGTGAAATGGGCACAAAATACCCCAGCTATGTGGCGAAAAACCTAAATATGAGTTAATAGAGATGTAATTTCCCTAAATGACCACTAGGTGCTGCTAAATGCACAAGAGGTAACTTCTAACATTTAGAAACGGAACACATGAGGTTAAAAATGAATCCCATTTTACTTGTTAATTGTTTAGGATAGCCTCTAACCACCAAAAGTGTCTCTCGATCTCCACTTGAAATTTACACATTTACTGAACTTGCACTTTATATGAAATTTTCAATGCATAAAAATGTAGATTACTGTATAAAACCATTGATGTAATATGATTCATGCTCCACATTAGAAAAAAACCTGACTAGGTAGAGCCGAGTGAAATGTTTCAAAAAAGGTTTCTGAAAAATAGCAGAATGTAGCAATGGGCACGTAGGTAAGTGGTACGGGGCGACTGGAGCTAGGGCACTTTCCAGCCGAGATACATCTCTTCTTCAATCTCGGGTCACTCTGTGCCCATGTCCTGGTTCGCCGGACCCCTTCACAGAGTCAAGCCCCCAATCACCTACCTTGCAAATTTTCCAATTGCACAATTATTTTTTATACACAAACCTCAATGCTTGTATGACACGACATGTGTGTGACATCACCGATATGATGGTCGACGACAAATGCTCACAGAAAGCCAGTAATTCTGTGGCTAAAAAAGAGCAAGCTTATCAATGTGATATAAGTGGACATTAGCGCCGGTTACCCCAAATGAAGAACATTTCTAGAGAAACATAATTCCAATAAGGGGTGTAACATATTTTTGAAGGTTCTGAGTCAAACTTTCCAGAAAGTAGAGGCAAAGCAGGAGTCTGAGTCCTTTCCCTTTACTCAGTCAAGTTTATTTGAGGCTGCTTATGAAACTTGTTTAACCTGGACTTATTATACGCTCTAAAGATCCATATTACATAGTGAGATGTTGTTACGTTCCAACTTTTGTGATTCTATTTAAATTAACTTATTTTGTTGTTTGTTTTTTAAAACTCTACAGCAAGCCAACTGGAGGGAAATTGTCAACAAAAAGCTCAAGTTTCCCGCTTCCCTCATCAACGCCATCCATGATGGAAACCTCATTCAGGTCCAGCAGCTTCTGCAGGTCAGCGATGGAATCCTACGTCAGCTGGATGATAGTGAGGACAGGTCATGGAGGGAGGCCCTCAACTTGGCCATCCGGACAGGCAATGAGGAGATCATGAAGACCCTGCTGCACTGCGTGAAGTTTGACTTCCGCCAGATCCACGAAGCTCTGCTGGTAGCGGTGGACACCAACCAGCCACACGTGGTAAAGATGTTACTGGACCGGCTAGACCGGGAGAAAGGGATTAAAATGGACATCAAGTCGTTTTCATTGGCTTTCTTTGACAATTCCATTGACAATTCCCGTTTTGCCCCCGGGGTCACTCCGCTCACCTTGGCCTGCGAGAAGGACCTCTACGAGATTGTGGAGATGCTGATGAAGAAAGGTCACGTGATCACAACCCCTCACAAGATCTCTTGCGCCTGCTTAGAATGTAGCAATGGACGCAAGTACGATCTCCTCAAATTCTCGCTGTCCCGCATCAATACCTACAAGGGCATCGCCAGCAGAGCTTACCTTTCCATAGCCAGCGAGGACGCCATGCTCCGCGCTTTCAAGCTAAGCAGAGAAATAAAGCGCCTGTCGAGGAAGGAGCCCGAGTTCAAGGTCGGCTTTAATAATTCATGATAAATGCTGTGTCGGTCATGGCCTCATCTTCATATCTCCGAGTACCGTCCGTGGTAGAACTTTAGTTTCCGTAACTGCCTTCCTTTTGTGTAGTCAAAGCAGTAACAATGGAATAAAGCGCGTAAAACCTACTTAACAAGATACTTATCTGGCGAAGAAATCTTTGGCTCCTGACGAACAGTCCAAAAGTCTCCGATCAGAGCTTCAACGTCCGATGACGAAGCCCTGAAGGCGAAACGCGTTGACGTGAGGAACGCAAAGCGGAGCAGCCAAAGTATACCCAGAACACAAGGGATAACGCAGATCGTGGAAAGACGCCGAAGCTCCAACCACAAGAGACCTTTGGACTGTTCCTTAGGAGCGGCTAAGTGACTTTCATTTGTAGTCATTTATTTTATACAAGCGGATGCTATGCATTGTTTTAGTAAAATTGTTGAACATTCACGTAGTGACTTGGTAATTTAAGTTGAAAAAAAGAAATCAAGTTCAACATTTTCTTCAAATTAGCTGTGGCTGGTGTATTGGTCTCTAAACCTGACAAAAGGGGAAGAATGTAAATTCTATTCATGCCATTATAGTCTAACAATAAATAATGTCTCCTTTTAGTTCCAGATTTTTTTTTTTAATCAATATTTCTTTTATTAGGTAGAAATTTCCAAGTACATATAATAGATAATACATAAAAACATCAGATAAGAAAACAAAGAGATAATACAAAAAATATATAAAAAAAAAAAAAAAAAAAAACAGAGAAGAAAAAGGAAGAAGAGAAAGAGATTCCAGATTTTGGTTGTGGATAGCTAGAGGTTCTACTTGATTTCTTTCTTGCCAAAGCGAATATTTTTGTTGATCTGTGCCTATTACGTGGTCTGTATTTGCAGCCGGAATACCTGAGTTTGGAGGACCTGTGTCAGGAGTTTGCGGTGGAGCTGCTGGGCATGTGCCGAAACCAAAGCGAAGTCACCGCCGTGCTCAATGACTGCGGGGACGACAGCGACGAGGAGCAGATGGACAATCAAGCCTTCGAGGAGGGGATCCCCAACCTGGCCAGGCTTCGCTTAGCCGTGCATCACAACCAGAAGAGGGTAGAAAGAAAGGAGCCAGGCATTCCATTGATAATACCCCAAATTATTGATAACTACCCATTGTATATGTATAATATCAACCAAATTTATCCAATAATCAAAATACATGAGCAATAGCAATAAATATATATATGTGGGGAAAAGTTTCTGACAGTGAAAAAAAAATATATTTTAAATATAGTCATGTTAAGTGTGTATTTTTAGCATTAAACGAAATGCAAAGTTATTGAAGAAAAATCTAAATCAAATGAATATTTGGTGCGATATATATGTTCACATTTTTTTATTTCTCGCCCCTTTAATGCAGTTTGTGGCTCATCCCATTTGCCAGCAAGTCCTGTCCTCGATCTGGAGCGGGAAGCTGTCGGGCTGGCGGGGCAGTAACACCATTTGGAAACTGTTCATTGCCTGCGCCATATTTTTCACCATGCCTCTCTTATGTCTTGTGTATTGGCTGGCTCCAAAGTCCAAGGTAGGAGTGACTTTCTCCCAAATATCCCCCCCAAAAAATCAGCAAAGCTTTAATTTCTAGAACATTTTTACTGATTCTTGGTGAATAGACTCTATAAGATTTACAGTAGCCTCTACCCATAGTTGGAAGTCATTTGGTTTAATGCCTCAACTCTTGTTTGGTTGCAGGTTGGCAAAATCCTGAAGATCCCAGTAATAAAATTCCTTCTTCATTCCGCCTCTTACTTGTGGTTCCTCGTCTTCCTATTGGTGGAGTCCCTGATAATGGAGAGGAGGCATGATATATATGAAGGCAGGAACCAAGCCATTTGGCAGAACTCCTTACACATGATCTGGGTGGCAGGTCAGTCTACAACAGGGGGTCTTTTGTTGAAGTTGATACCGTTATAGAAATAGCTGTTAAGGTACATGAGCTTTTGGACCTCAGAGGTCTTTTCTTGAAGGCCCATGCTCCATCACCCACTGGTGTCCGTCGTCTTTGGTAGGGTTCCTTTGGCACGAATGTAAAGAGGTCTGGATTGAAGGTTTGAGGAGCTATTTCTTGGACTGGTGGAACTTCTTGGACATCGTCACGATCAGCATGTACCTGGCCTCGTTCTCTCTGAGGATCCTGGTGACCGTGAAAGGTTACACGACCTGCATGGATGATCCAGACTCCGCCATCTGCTTTTACTTCACCAAGGCAGGTGAGGCGTCCGGTAACGAGATGATTATGGTACAACATCTTATGAGCTCATATGAAGCACTTTCTTTAAATAAACAAAATGTTATTAAAGCTAAATTTCTATGAAACATGAGCAGAAGATACATTTTTTCATCCATTAATTCCTTGAAACATGTGCCGTCCTTTCATTAACTGTTTCCAATGCTTGGAGCTCAATATTATCCAACATACAACCTTAAAGAATGTCTATTTATGTGCAAAAGGCAGACAGGGCTTGGTGAATATAAGTTTTCAGTTGTGAGATTGAAAAGCTAATCGTGGACTTGCCGGCAGTCTCGTAAATTTGCCCTTATTTCATGGGTTCTTTCAGAGAGGGAGGAATGGAACATGGAGGATCCCCAGTTCATTGCCGAGGTTCTGTTTGCCGTGACCAGCATGCTGAGTTTCACTCGCTTGGCTTATATCCTGCCTGCCCACGAGACCCTGGGAACCCTGCAGATATCCATTGGGAAAATGATCGACGATATGATAAGGTGAGGAATAGCTTCAGTGTAAAACTTTCAGATACAAGCTTGGTTTTATCCTCAGGAACTCCATAGGTGAATCCTCGTTATATCCACCCCGAACGGATCTGCACATCTTCATGCCCGGGGACTTGTGCTACCCGGAGTCTAGCCTTGCGGGACGCGGCCAGGACTGCACACTGACATCAGTGGGTGGTCCCACTGATATTGGTGGGTGGTCCTGCTGATGTCGGGGGCGTTCCCGATGCCCTTAGTGGGCGTTTCCATCTATGACATCACAGGATACACCCCCAGTTAAAGAAAAAATGGGCAGGGAGTGGGGTGTGTCACGGGACCCGTAGGATTCAGGTGCTGAGCTCCCAGGTATCACTAACACTCACCCCAGCAGCTTTAGTCTCGATTACCTTGCCTTGTTGCCTCTCTCCTCATGTGAAATACACTTCTCTGTGACAATTCAAACAGTACAATAGCAAACCATTCACCATTTTAGTCGCCCTTCTCTGAACTATCTCCAGAAGGTCAATGCCCTTATGGAAATTTTATCCCCAAACCTGTCCCCTGCACTCTAGGTGAGGTAGATGTCCAGTTCTGAAGACAGTTCTGACGAGCATACATTATATGCACTATTGTTGTATCTGAGTCAGTCCAGTGGATGTTTCCAGCCTTACTAATAATATTCATCTCGCATTCTCACAGGTTTATGTTCATCCTGATGATAATTCTCACTGCCTTTCTGTGTGGACTCAACAACATCTATGTGAACTACAGTGAATCAGACAAGCTCGGCAAGTATGTTTTTAGGCAACAATATGATAACAGCACACAATTACTGGCAATCTTACCACCAGTTATCCTACCCCTATCTGACCTACTCCAATGTTCCATAAATGTTCTAAATTGTACATCTTTAACTGTCTCCGTTACCTTTTGTAAACATCAGTTTGGTAGGTTTCACATGTCATGTATGTTTGTTGGCCCGTTGGCTCATACAGCCCCTGGGATCTCGGTGGGAATCCCCTATCGAAGATTGTGCAGCTGCTGTGTTTGTTCATTAGTTCAAATCCTATGGAAATAAAACTATGTTGTACATTTTCAGCTTTAATGAAACCTTCCAGTTCCTCTTCTGGACCATGTTTCAGATGGTGGAAAGAACGACGGTTGACATGAATCACTTTGTGGTGGCTGAGTTTGTTGGCCGTGCTCTATACGGACTGTTCACCATAGTCATGGTCATTGTCCTGCTCAACATGCTTATCGCTATGATCACCAACTCCTTCCAGAAGATCGAGGTTAGCTCCTGCTCGTCACATCTTTCTTCTGCCTTCGACCCTAACAACGTCCTTGTGTGTAAATCAGTGACCCGACCTTTTAAATCTTCCTTTGGCGTCGGAGCTCTTGCTCTCATCTCACATCCCCCTTCCATCTCTCTGCTACCTTCTCACCTATCTTCTCAGAAGACACCTTTACGCTTTACGATTTCTTTATGTCCCATCTCTATAGGACGACGCGGACGTGGAATGGAAATTCGCTCGCTCAAAACTTTACCTTTCATATTTTCGAGAAGGGCTGACTCTCCCTGTTCCTTTCAATATCATCCCCACTCCCAAAGCTCTCTTTTATGTCATCAGGTAAAAATATGATTTATTCTGTAAGAAAGTCTGGAGTAAAATGCACTATATATATAAAACGAACCTCGCTTTACATTGATAATCTACGTTACTTGTATCCAGAGTTAGAGTAGATATATAGGACTACTACAGGCAACATTATTTTGTATCTATATTCGTATTTTGTTATTTTTATGTATCAAAAAAACATATCATGATCCCTAAATGGATTATTACACCTATATAAATATGCTTATCAGATTAAAGATTGTAAGAAATGTAGTGTACTTTTTTAGAAATATACTCACACTAACTCACTCCTAGAAATTATGACCCTCTTACAGCAGGGTCATTCTTTTAGGGAATGTGTGACGAATAAAGCACAAATACAAGCGTATAGAAAAATGTATATTGATATTGAATTAGGTTACTGTTACAGGTGATAAAACACATAACATACAGAAAACATTTGATAATAATACAAAACAAAAGGGATACTTAAGCACATTCTTGGGAAACCTCTCTCAGCTCACAGGCTTCTCCCGAACGCCATCTTGCGCAACTTCGTTCTGAGTCTCCTGACCCAGGACACTTCTGTTCACTGTGCTCTCCTTTCTCCGAGACTCCTCTTTGACTCTTCTCTTTCTGTTACTCAAACTCTTGTGACTCTGTTACTCTTCGTTCTCTTCTTACTCTCTTACTCTTCTGACTCTGTTACTCAGACACTTCTGACTCTGTTACTCAGGCTCTTCTGACTCTTCCAGCCCCTAACTAGTCATCCCAGAATTCCTTGTACCTCCCAGAAAGTGGTTCACCCAACCCCTCTTTCCAGAGTTTTCCTGTATGACCCAATTATGGAGGAGACAGGTAGTCTATGTAAACATGTACACAGTTATGTTAATATCCATTGGCTTCAGTTGTCTGACCCCCTGTGGGGTATCCCACCTCTGCTGGAGCCGTTGTTCCAAACCCTTTGTAATGCATTACTATGCAAATGACCTTACATTGTAAAACCAGATATCTCACCTTATGGAAACCCAAATCGTCCCCAAAACACTATGCAATAAATGTAGTATCACATTTTAAAGGCACCCTTCATTTCTTACAGATAGAAAAGTCATTTCTAGGGCAGCTTGTTCTGTGATTTGCTTCTCTGACAATGGAATATTGAATGAAATACCGCAGAATTCTTCAGAGACGTAGAACCCCAATTAAAACGCCCGTCAATTTCCACGGAGATCGACCCGAAACCCCACCGAAAGTTTTTCGATATGCATCTCCATGGCTGACGAACTCCTAAATGTCACGTTTGTTTGATTGCAGAGCCATTTTTAAATTCCTGTGCTGCTACAAGCCCAAGAAAAAACCGGAATACCCTCCAATCTCTACAATCGTAAGTGAAATAAAAATCATACATCAACACATCTAGTCCCGGATGGGACGCTGTAGGAAAAACCATCTTTTTTGCCATATCAGCAATTTTTTTTTCCGAGACACATCTAATTTTTAGATGTCGGTGACCACCACCCGTAAAGAGCCTCTACTCGCCCAATGGTGATGCAGAAACTTGATAAAGTAATTGATTTCCTTCTGGGAGTTACATCCCAAGAGAGCTTGTAGGAGAGTTGAGGTTTTGACTCGCCAAATACATTATTTATTTTGAAGGCGACCCTTAGAAAGTGTCTCCTACAAGAAAGGTTGAGCTAGCTTTGAATTATGGAAAGTTCCTTCAGCTGACTCGCAAGACGTTTCTCCTGCTTGACCACCATTGACCATCATACATGGTCAACTAAGGTTCTCCCACAGCAGAAGCTCACTGAGGTTGGATCTTTATAATGTACTGTACAGTGACATTGGTGAGCTGTCCTGCCGACAACTGGAAGATTATATTTAGGTCCAGAAGAGTAAGAGAGATAAATACCGGCACTGGATATAAGGTCCTGCTGGCCACCGAGAACAAGTCTCTTCTCTTGTCTGTGAAACGGATCACCGCACTTCAAAATACAAACCGTATAAAAGGCTTTTTCGTTGTTAGAGGAGACCGAAGACCGAAGGCAGAAGAATTCTGCATTTCGGTCACTTCTATCAGTGAAAAATCAGTTCTTTCATCATTTAGGTTCTTAATCGAGGGTTAATGTTATCAGACAGGCGGGTCTTTCTATTAATGGTGAATACATGTCTATATACATGCCCCCTGAAGAAGTTTGTATCCTCAGTCTAACAGGAACGGCGGATGCAGCGATTTACAAGGAGAAAGCCGAGCCTCGTATCGTCTGCAGGTGATCAGAGCTCTGGTCCAGAGATACATCGATACCGCCAGGAGGGAGTTTGAGGAGAGCCGACGGAAAGGTAACGGAACCGGATCAAACGTATACCCCCTCCCCATCCAAAAATAAAACGTGTCTGATGAAAATTCCAAGCTTGAAAACGGAACCCTCGTAGTGTCTCGTACTCATGACAGACCTATGCAGGTGGGACATTGAGGAACGCAAGGAAATGTTACCAAATTCAAATTGGGGTTTTATTGTATTTTTAATTTATGGCAAACTTTGGATCTATATAGGTGTGTGGGAAATGGTTGTATCCAGGGAATGTTCCTGAAAAATGCCAAAAATACGCCCTACTCCCCGCCCACTTCCTCTACAACAATTGCCTCTTCCTGCGCGTGGGGCTCACCGCGCACACAACATCAGCGGGGCCGCCATCTTGCATGGGGAGGGCTTGGATTTTTTTGGTTCTGTATTGATTACTTCACCAAACCTTGTCCTTCATTAAGAGGTTTGCCCCTAGAGAAGCTTTTTCTAGGTGGCTTTCTGCTGTTTCTGTTCACGTGCCTAAAGGTTTTGGATTGCCGGTCTCCTGTTAGCGTGACTTGGTAAATTATCAAACTGGGAATCTAGAATATATAACGTCGTACATTTTACTTTTTTTGCAGATCTGGGGAACCGAATAACAGAACTTAACAAAAACGTTATCCGTCTCCAATCTGAGGTGAAGCATCTACGGCGCTCCATTGGTGAATCCGGGGTACCTGGCAGCCCCAAAGAAAACGAGAACGTACTGAGCCACTACATAATGAAAGTGAAGAGCGGCTTCCGGAGTTACGACCAGGAGTCCATCAGCAACGAGTCTTCAGAGGTGATGGTTCATCAGGGCTTTGATAGGAAGCTTGTGCCAGAAGACGACTGCCCACCGTATCCCGATGAGGTGTCTTTAAGCAATGAGATGGCCGGACAGGAGGATGCTAAGCAATTAGAAGAGGGGGAAGATAACTTCAGCCATGATGCCCACTAATAAAGCAGGTCAAAACACATTTTGGAGACAACTTGCTCCATATGCAGCTCTAGCCCTATCTCCAGCCCTACCCAATACACATTTACTGAAGGAGAATGCATGGGAAAACCAGAAAGGGAGCACAGTAAGGATCCAGTGATGATGTATACGCTACCTAAAATCCATGTTATTCTAGATCCCCTGGTGGCTGTATGGGAAATTGCAAGAAAACACATTGAGGAAGTTTAGGGAGTGTTCCAAATGCTTTAAATCAAAGCTGACCCAGGTCCAATACTAAAAATCTAATTTTCTTTTAAAGATCGACAGGATGTAATATGTGTGTATTTTTTTGTTTATTGGAACTTCTTGTAAATGTTTGTGATGCACATAAGACACGGCAACCAGACATTGGGTTTACTAGTGATAATCTATGATAGAGTAAAGCCTATAAATCCAAATCTCAATACATAGCAATGATGTAAGGTTACAAAAAGAGTTATTTTTTTAGCAGGAAATCTTGAAAATAACTCTTGGGCTAACAGTAGGAAAGTCTAATTTGGAAACACCTGTCCTCATAGAATATTGTTTTTTTTAATGCACTGTGACTAAAAAACACACCAACAGGGGTAAGTTAATTATCAATATCTGGCTTTTATATGTGCATTTGGATTTATATAGCTCTTAACAAATTTTGCCTAATTTGTGCCTTCGTACCGATGCCCAAAACTGAGCAGGGAGTTAGGGATTTTCAAAGAAACAACAGAAAGCTAATGAGAAAGCTCAGAAGCTTCCTTCTGGGTTTGGGCATTCGTTTTGTTATATGTGTTACATCGCTAGGGGTAGGGGAGTTTTAGCTGCCTGTGATAGTATGTGCCTCAGCCCATCATTACGCCTAATAACTAAGAATCAGTATGAAGAATGTGAGTGCATCTATGTGTGTGTGAGAGTGAGTGTGTGTGCGAGAGAGTGTGTGTGCGAGAGTGTGTGTGTGTGAGAAAGTGTGTGTGAGAGGGAATATGTGTGTGAGAGAGAGAGTGAGTGAGATTGTGTGTGTGAGAGAGTGCGTGTGTGTGTGAGATCGATCTTCAAACCAGAAAAAGAAACACGACATAATGAATCAGGTAAAAACCAATTTGTTCCAATGACTTTTTGTCCTCATTCACACACATTACATATTACTGTAATTGAAAGGAGCAACAAACTACACAAATGTTTGTCCTGTGTATTTGCTACGTGTGCACTTAAAGGGAAACTGTCAGATAAAATAAGCTCCGATCTAACTTCTGTTTATCACAAAGAACATGTGTTCATGAGTTTAATATGTATTCACGTATATATGCTTATGTGTTTTGCCTTGTTTTCAAATCTATGACAGAGAGATGTAAATGAAAAATGATTATTCCCTCTAGCGGTCTCGTGGGTTATTTCGTGAGATGCTCCATTTTCAGTATTTACAGGTTGCCGTTCAGTGGGCCGAATGCAAACGCAACACAACCATGTATTAGGACACCACAACAAGCTAGTATCATCTTATCTCCCGATTTTCATTATCTTCGTTGGTCCTCCGGTGGTTCGCCCCAATATCTAACATTTTTGCCGTTCCATTGCCTGCCATTCGTTTTATTCCCAGCGGCCCCTGACCGTAGTTACCGGACCCAAAAAGCTTTTAAGCTTTACTTAAATGTAAAAAAAAAACTATTGTGCTCAATTATTCCGAGCCAGCGACCGAGGGAGAGAATGTTAATACCTCTTCATAGAAGATAAAACTACACAGAAATTACATGTTTCAGGTATAAAAAATAAGAAATAAATTAATATTGTGTTAGGGGATAATATAACAGTGCTGAGAGTACTGGGAGTGTTCCAGACACCAGAATGATTCTTATGTGATTGTGTGGTCTGGTTCAAGCCTGAACAGAGAAAAGAAAGAGAAAAACCACACTTTTTGTTTTTAAAAAATGTTTGCAATATTTTAAAGAAACTCTGCTACAGGAAGCGAGGGACAGACAGTGTCTGTGATTAAATTGGGACAGGTCAGGCCAAACACCGCTTTAATCAGACTAAGCATATACTACGTGTGTGTGTGTGAATGATTAAGCCCTGCTCATTCCTTCTTACAATTTACCAATTTCACCTGCTTTTCACCAATATCCTACAAAGGCTTTTCTTAAAATTAAACAATGTGACTCATACCGCAGACACGCATGCTGTACAATAAGAATAAATGCCATCAGGAGATCAGGGTAAATTCTTCTATTAGCGCCAATCTTCGATAGGCTTGCAGCGCTGGAAAATAATGAAGTCTCTGATTACGAACAGAGAGAGGAAAATGACATCAGATGATTACTGCAAGGGACTCCTGTTTAGAAGCAGGTACCCGGCGGCATGGACAGTAATACCCGCTGCAGGTCGGAGCTTGTTTGTGATGATTTAGAGACACCTGGGGCCGCTGGATAATGTTTTCCAAGGAACTGTCGCCATGGCTACTCAATTATAACCACATGGGTAATTAGCGTAAAATAAAAACGCATCCCCATCTTGTAAAGTCTGACACTAGTTCCATTTTTGGATTAAATGGCTTAAAATAAACCATGACCAAGAAATGCTATATTATAGAACTACAATGGTAGTGTCATGTCAGGGATTTTTTTTTTTTTTTAGACATTTTCTTGTTTTCCCAAATAAAAGAGTAGGATTTTCTTCAAAATCCTTATTCTACTTACAACCAAATATATTTGGGGGCTAAGGTTTATAAGTTAAAAAAAAGTTAAAAAAAAGGAAAAAAAAGCCGTAAAGAAAAAAGAGGAAAAAAAAAAGAGGAAAAAAAAGAGGGAAGAAAAAAAAGAGGAAAAAAAAAGAATAAAAAAGAGGAAAAAAAAAAGTGTGCCCCCTCCCCGTAACTAGACAGGTCAAACTGTGAGGGTTCACAGCTTGAGAGTTTCTCTGTATGTAAATGTTTTTTATTTTATATGTGAAGTTTTTGTATTTTTTGTTTTTAAGATGGAGAAACTTTGTTTTCTCTTGTTGGCTAGCAGCTTGGCAAGTGAGAAAAGAGCTCGATGGGACTGCCAGATAAGCCCAACTTGTTCTCTAGGCCAATATGGTACCCATATTCTGAATAGTATCAAATTGTGATTAAATGCTGTTAATCAATTTGAAAGTCCAAAATAGCCCATTGCCAAATAACGGGCCCACTTTAATAATCCTCGCATAATCCACGTTGCCATTTTCCTGTTAGACCGTCTGCGCTTACGACACTCAAGGAGACAGCCACCCGCAGAGATCTATAGATGATTGCGTGTCTACAGTGGCAGAATCCAGCAGCAGCAGTGTGGTAAAATGGTAAAAATGCACAGATGTTCAATTTCTTTAATCTTAGATTATAAAGCCTCCGTTAAATTCCTAGTTTCTATAGAATAATTACTATATACAAACAGATGAAATAGAGGGCATTACAACAGCTGCTACATAACGCGCATATAAAGTAGTTTGGAAACAAAATATTGCAAGTTCATACGGCCTGCGTCGATTCTGTGGATCTATTCAGGAAAATGTACGAACTAGACTTGTGCATTCGTAAGAAGATATAAACGAACACGAAGAACACACACAAATATTCGCCCGCAAAGAATAGGGGAACGGGTAAACATTTGTGGAATACAAAGGTTTTTTGTTTGTTTGTTTGTTTGTTTTTACGAAGATGAACACGGCAACCCCCCACACCAGTATTTGGGGCAAATATGGTACATGCAGGCAGTTTGGAGGCACTGGCCGGCTTGTGGCAGAGATGGCACAATCTGGGGTCACTGGCAAGCTGTTTGTGTGAGTCAACTGCTAAGTAAGGGGTTTTAGGGTATGACGGTGGTGTTGCATTTATTACGGGGGACCAGATGAAGAAAAATTATGTGGGCTAGGACCCTACACGTGTCAAATTATACTGGGACGTAACGATAATATACGTGCAACATTTATAGTGATTATATATATATATATATATACATATATATATACACACACACACATACGCACTGGCCACTTAATCGATACACATGTTCAATTGCTTGTTAACACAAATAGCTAATCAGCCAATCACATGGCAGCAACTCAATGCATTTAGGCATGTAGGCGTGGCCAAGACAACTTGGTGAAGTTCAAACCGAGCATCAGAATGGGGAAGAAAGGGGATTTAAGTGACTTTGAACGATGGTTGTTGGTGCCGGACGGGCTGGTCTGAGTATCTGAGAAACTGCTGATCTACTGGGATTTTCACCCAAACTGTCCCTAGGGTTTACAGAGAATGGTCCGAAAAAGAGAAAATATCCGGTGAGCAGCAGTTGTGTGATGAAAATGTCTTGCTCATGTCAGAGGTCACAGGAGAATGGGCAGACTGGTACGAGATGACAGAAAGGCAACAATAACCCAAACAACCACTCGTTACAGCCAAGGTATGCAGAATACCATCTCTGAACGCACAACACGTCGAACCTTGAAGCAGAGGGGCCACAGCAGCAGAAGACCCCACCGGGTGCTGCTCCTGTCAGCTAAGATCAGGAAACTGAGGCTACAATTCGCACAGGCAGTGGAGGTGCCTCCATAGGAGCACATGCGCACGTGAACCCCCCCAAGCACAAAGGAAATTTTTTTGCAAATTCATCAAAAATCATTTAATCCTAAATTATATTAAAATGGATTTTTGATGAAATTTGCAACTTTTTTCCCCCCTTTTGCCCTCCTGGAAGATAGGAAGAGACCCTATTTGGCTCAATTGCTGCTGCACTTGCTAAAGCGCCGGCTGAGAACCCATTGGATCCCTGTTCGCACAGTAAAAGCTGTGCGATTGGGGGAGGAGCTCCCAGCCAACACACTCCCCACCCAGCCCAGAGTCTCCCCACCCTCCCCAGTGTCTGACTGCAATCCCTTCAGTCACTCTAACGATTGGCCCCGCCCCTTTCCTGATAGCGTCCACACTGCTCACCAACTCATCGGAGAATAAAATTAATATTCGGGCTACTGAAAGTTAGGGGAGGTGGGGGTGTTTAGGTTTAATTTAGGGGTAGTTATGATTGATGGGGTGTTAAAGGTTAATTTAGGGAAATGTATTTTAACCTGTAAATTAAGTAGTAAATGCACATTTCATTTTTAAAATGTATATATTGCGAACCCCCATTGGAATTACCCACCAGCCGCCACTGCACACAGGCTCACCAAAATTGGACAATGGAAGGCTGGAAGAACGTTTCCTAGTGCGATGAATATCGGTTCCAGCTGGGACATTCAGATGGCAGGGTCAGACTACAACATGAAAGCATGGATCCCTAATGCCTTGTATCAACTGTTCAGGCTGGTGGTGTAATGGTGTGGCGGACATTTTCTTGGTACACTTGGATAATTGAACATTATTTAAATGTGACGGCCTACCTGAACATGGCTGCTGACCATGTCCATCCCTTTATGACCACACTGTACCCATCTTCTGATGGCTACATCCAGCAGGATAAGGCACCATATTACAAAGCTCACATTATCTCAAACTGGTTTCTTGAACATGACACAGTACATGAGTTCACTGTACTCCAATTGCCTCCACAGTGACCCAATCTCAATCCAACAGCGAACCTTCGAGACATGCAAAATCCACAGCAACCGTGTGATGCCATCATGTCCATATGGACCAAAATCTCTGAGGAATGTTTCCAGAACTTTGTAGAAAGTATGCCACGAAGAATGAAGGCAGTTCTGAAGCAAAAAAGGGGGTCCAACCTGGTACTAGCAAGGTGTACCTAATAAAGTGGCCAGTGTAGGTCATCAATGTATCTGTTGCATCAAACTATACAAAATCACTACTATATAGACTAAGGTCCTCTTCCAGGAACCCTTATATAGGTGAGCATAGAAGGGCAAACTTTGTACCCATAACAGCACCACACCACTGGGTGGTGATTACCCCCACTAAGACTTAAATATTCAACTGCAAGTACAGCTTTTCTTTCGCTAAGTGGTCGCACTGGACCTTGCACTCTGCCGCTAGACATCCTCAGCTGTTCCCCACTTGCCGTGCGTGGCCGGGGAAGGTGTTCACTGTTGGGGGGGGCAGGTTTTAGTAAGCAGCTGTATCACTAGACGGAGTTGAAAAATTTCTTATTCCCTTACGTCCTAACTGGCAGCACAAGAGGGGTATTACTGCCCCTGTGAACAATTAGGACAGGTGGAAAATTAATGATTTACACAATTAAATAAACAATTAACCCCTTACCCCCCCTATAAAGGGAACTCCACCCCTAACCACAGTGTGCTTTTTTCTGTCCTTTGGACATATTGGGACAGGTGGTAGTCTCTGTTTGAGACCTTGTGTTAGCTTGCTAACCTTTATTTTATTTATTTTCTTTCAGGTGCTCTCCTGTTTGGAGGTTTGGATGTCTCCTCCCAGCTGCTTATCTTCATGTCTGCTGTACTCGTTTTAGCTGCTGAGGGGGAGGAATCCATTTCTTTCCCTCAGCAGCAGTAGTATCCATTAGAGATTATGTTCTTACTTGGATTCCTGATTTCTTTTGTGGCGTCTGACGTCACTTCCGGGGGCGTGGCTTCCCGTTTTGGCGCTCTGCCAGTGTATATTAACCTGTTAGTGTCCTTTAGGCTGTCTCTTGGTGCAGCTATTAGTAGCCTTCCTAGAATCAGCTGTCTAGCTTTGGCTTTGTGTGTTTTCCTTCCCTTGCATTTTCAGTCTCAGGGTAGGTATACCTAATAAGATTTTTATGTTTAAATAAATCTCTTTATATTATTTTGATCATCTCTTTTGCAGATGTCTTCCCGTACTCCAGAGGATCCTGCTCCTGAGGGGCGCAAGTCCACTGCCAAGCGCAGGCATTTTACCTGCCGTGGGTGTGATACACCTTTAGAGGATGCTTACCCTTATAGTCGCTGCCCAAGTTGCAGAGATTCCCCTGAGGCAGAACCCAATATACGGGATATGATGATTTGGGTTAAAGATTTTGTTGGATCCTCTATCAAGAGATTTGAGGATACACTCCAGATAAAGAGACCTAGGGCCCAGTCCCCTGCAAGGGTGGTCCCTATGTCTGAAGACGCTTATCTCACTGTAGATGAGCTTGACTCTTCTTCTGAAGAAGAACCTGCTTCATCGTTCTGGTTTCCTATTGAGAAAACTACCAAAAGTCAGAGTTGGTTCCATCCACTTCCAGGAAGTTTCTGGGGTTCATAATCGACTCGACACGGATGACTCTCTCTCTGTCTCTCGACAGACTCAATCGAGTTGTCAGAGCCGCCAGTTCTCTAAGGACCCCTCAGTCGGTGTCCATCAGAACGCTTATGAAGATGTTAGGGCACATGTCAGCGACTGCGGATGCAGTTCCTTGGGCCCTTTGGCACCTACGCCCTCTCCAATCGGAAGTTTTGGGCATTTGGAATCGCAACCCCCTAGGGTTGAACAAAATGTGCACCTTGTCGCCTCAAGTCCGTCGCTCCCTCAGTTGGTGGGAGCATCTGAAAGATGGGAGGTCCTTGATTCAGCCAGCCTGGATTCTGTTGACCACAGACGCATCCCTTCTAGGTTGGGGAGCCCATCTAGAGGACATTCCAGTACGAGGTACTTGGTCCCGTCCAGAGAGCCTTATGTCTTCGAACTTCAGAGAGCTCAGAGCTATCAGATTGGCGCTCCTTCATTTTGCTCCGCAAATCCGCGGCAAAGCGGTGAGAGTTCGTTCAGACAACTTGACGGCGGTTTATTACATCAACAAACAGGGTGGCACAAGATCTCAACCTCTTCTCAAGGAAGTGGGAATGATCCTATCTTGGGCAGAGCAGAACCTCTCCCACCTCTCTGCAGTCCACATTCGGGGATCTCTCAATGTGGTAGCGGACCGTCTGAGTCGGGGTCTCAGTGTTCCAGGCGAATGGTCGCTAAACCAGGAAGTATTTCATCAAATTACTCTTCGGTGGGGAATGCCAGAAATCGACTTAATGGCTACGAGGTTCAACGCCAAGGTGAAGATCTTCTGCTCCCTATACAGGGAGGACAATCCTTGGGCGATAGATGCTCTGTCCATCCCTTGGAGGTTCGGGCTGGCTTACATCTTCCCTCCAATTTCCATGATACCAAGGGTATTGATGAAGATCAGACAGGACCAGACCTCGATTATTGCGATAATTCCATTCTGGCCGAAGAGGTCATGGTTCACCCAGCTCATGGGGATGAGTCAGGGTCTGTACTGGCAGCTTCCAATATCAGAGAACCCTGTGTTTCTGGGCACAGGGTCTCGCCTAGATCTGAGAATTCTCAATCTGACAGCCTGGAGATTGACAGCTCCCTATTGAAGGATAGTGGACTTTCTTCTGGGGTCTTGAGGACTTTGTCTCATTCGAGAGCGGAGTCTACTAATAGAGCTTACAACCGGATTAGACGTATTTTTTCCCTATGGTGTGTGAAGAACACAGTGGGTTTCTCAGATCCCCCCATTTCTTCCATATTACAGTTCCTCCAGGATGGTCTGGATAAAGGCCCAGCTCCCTCTACACTAAGAGTGCACACCTCAGCCATATCGGCTTTTCTAGGAAAACCCCTGTCCCAAGAACCCCTTATCAGGAGGTTCCTTAAAGGAGCCGAAAGGTTAAAACCTAGGATCCTGAGACCAGTCCCTCAATGGGACCTTTCTGTCGTGCTCAGGGGGTTATGCTCTCCCCCCTTCGAGCCACTGGAAAGCGTGGACATGAAGTACCTTTCCTGGAAGGCTGCCTTCCTAGTGGCGATCACCTCTGCCAAGAGAATTGGTGAGTTGCAAGCTCTGTGTGCCTTTGAGCCTTACACCCTATTCCTGCCGGATAGGGTTCTCCTAAGGTTCCTGCCAGCTTTCTTACCGAAGGTTCCTTCGTTTCAGAACATTAATCAGGTCATTTCTCTACCTGTTTTTCACCCGGATCCTTCAACAGAAGAAGAATCTCTTCTACATACTCTTGACGTCTCTAGATGTCTGCAGATCTATCTACAAAGATCCGGTGTCTTCAGGAAAGATGACAATCTCTTTCTACAGTTTTTTGGCAGGAACAAAGGATCTAAAGCTTCTAACCTTCCCTGAGCAGGTGGATAAAGGAAGCCATCAGAGAATCCTTCTCAGCTCAAGGCTTGCCTCCTCCCGCCTTTGTCCGCGCTCACTCTACCAGAGCGGTAGCTACCTCGGCTGCTGAGAGGGGCCTCATCCCTCTTCAACATATTTGTGCTGCAGCCTCCTGGAGTTCTAACTCCACTTTTATAAGCCATTATAGGCTAAATTTAAGACGTTCGTAAGACACTGCCTTTGGGCGGTCTGTTCTGAACGTCGTTCAGCCAGAAGACCCTCCCTCATAGGTAATCTTTTAGCTACTTCCCTCTTGTGCTGTCAGGGCGTAAGGGAATCGTTAATTTCTAACGATAATTTGTTTTCCCTTAGTCCTAACGGCAGCACACTAATTTCCCTCCCTCTTATATTTTTTTATTTATTATTGTTATAGCACACTGTGGTTAGGGGTGGAGTTCCCTTTATAGGGGGGGTAAGGGGGTTAATTGTTTATTTAATTGTGTAAATCATTAATTTTCCACCTGTCCTAATTGTTCACAGGGGCAGTAATACCCCTCTTGTGCTGCCGTTAGGACTAAGGGAAAACAAATTATCGTTAGAAATTAACGATTCCTTTCTCCATTTGTATCTGATGTTTAAGTTGGTTTTTGACTACAGACCATGTAGGGGATATATGAGATTTAGTTGCCAAAAAGGTATGAACAATTAAGAAATATTCTTCTTTTTTATATTTTGACCAGTCAAGTAAGAGTGGCCCCTGATGTTCGGGTTATAGGTATTTGAAATTGTTCGTCCAACCAATCAAAAATAGCGTTCCACAATTTCTTTATTTCTTCGCATCCCCACCGGATGTGAAGACGGGTACCCTGGGATTTATGGCATCGCCAGCATGACGACTAAATAGTCGGATACATTGTATACAATCTTTTGGGAACCAGATACCATTTGTTCATTAATTTAAATTGAGTTTCATTCAAATTCAGACAGTGATTTATCCGTTTGTGTTTTTGTAACAATCTACACCATTCCTCAGAGATTAAGCCCAAGTCATTTTCCCAAGAAGTTTTGGAGGGAAGTCTTTAGGTTGTTTAGACAGTCTAATAACCTCCATCGTTTGTTATCAAAGATTTCTTGGGATTATTAATTTTAGTTAATAAACCGGTCATTTTTTGATTGTCTTTCGATAAAGAATTGTCTAGGTAAGATTTAATCCTAAAGAATGCATAATGGTCCTTAATTGTAAGGTTAAATTCAGTTTTCAGCTCTTCACAGCTTTTCAGACACTAGCAGGTCGTTAATTGCGCAAAATTATTGATGCCTTTTTGTTTCCAGTTAACCAGATTTAAGTCTTTAATGTTTATTTCCAGGATATCTATGTTGATAAAGGATGAGATTTTATTCTCCAAGTCTATTTCTTTATTTTTTTTCCCATGAGTAAATCAGGTGGGATAGAGTTGATAATTCCAGAGGCTTGTTGTCTTTTAAATAAGATTTCCGAAGATATTAAGCCAGTATGTTCTAACTCTAATTTATAAGAGCTATATTCTTTAAAGCTGTTAGACTGATATTTGGCCATTTGGGCAATCTAGCTTGCCTGATATAGATTTCTAATAACTGGATAATCTACACTGCCATCCTTGGGAATTTGGTGGAATCCTGCTGGTGCAGTGGGGAGCTTTCATTGTTGATGCGGTCTGCCCTCTTTGCCTGTTGCGTTGCCAGGGTATTCGTATAGTCACAATTCATTCATTGGTTTAAGTCTAAATTGCATTCACCATTTGAGTATTTCCAAAGTATGGTTATAGCCTTTGCATCCCAGGTTTCATTACAGGTGCCATCCCATGTCCATTAAGGCTTCTGTTCGGAACGTTTACCCATATGGGAAAGATTTTGTTGTGTCTGATTCAGGCTCAGAAAACTATTCATCTTAAGACAAAAGGGACATTCATGAAGAACCTTTCCTTTTTCTATTACAGCTATATGGGATACTCCTACTCGAAGAAGGATCAGCTTGAAGAAAAGGTCGAGCTCTTGTTTTCAGGCAAGACTGGGCCTACGCCGTACTTTCCACTGCAAGATACCTTGTTAAAGGTTGTGGTTGTGGTACCCAGAGATATTCCCACTTAAAGAAAAGTGTGCAAGCTCTTTCCTTTTCGTAAGGCAAATATGCACCTCTGGGGTCATTCCTCGTTCTCCAGTCTTCTGAAACGGTCCCTCAACATCCAGGAGTGGTCCCCTCCACCTGCGACTCGTTCTCAGCGTTGCAGTCGGTACTTCACGTGTGCCAGCAATAAAGGGACCGCGTCCTGTGTAGGGTGGGAATTTTTCCTGGAATTCCGGGACATTATTTAAGGCCCTGGCTTCCTCACTTTGTTTATGATTTGTCTTAGTATGTCCTTTACAACTCAGCAGTCTCTTCTGGCCCTATCCTAGTTACCTTGAATCCTGTCAAGGTCTGCCGTTGCTTGCCGTTTTTTTTTTGACTCATTTAAAGTGTCCTTCTGGCTCTGACCTTTGGCCCTTGCCTCCAGGTCCTCGTCACTTGGCTCCTGGCCTATTCTGCCTCACAGGACCCTCCCGTAGTGCCATTACACAGAGATTTCGTGACAACTCTTTTGTGGCTCTGGATTCCAAGAATCATCCTGAAGAAGAAAGACCAAATCAAGGCGCAAGGCAGAAAAGACTACTTTCCTTTAAGTCTGGCAAGACCCCTGTGTGCTTCAGATTATCTACTCAGTGTATGGAAATTTGTTTCCCTGCCTCCCGAGTTTCTTCAAGCTCAACTTCCTGTGGAACACTTAAGGGGGGAAAGTTTATTCTACCTGTTCAAGATCCAATTCAAAAAGAAGGTGCTAGTTTATAGCACTTTTTTGTAGTTCTAAAAACATCCAGAAATTTTTGATTGATTATAGACTTTGGGTGGTTAATAGTTTCCTTATTTTAAGACTGCTTATGGGACATCAGCGACACTACTTTGGAACGTTCCATTACTTGGTTGATCAGTGAAACCACATGGAAACGCAGGCCCAAGTATACATCTTTCTGCACTTACCTTGGTGATTTTCTCCGCATTCCCTATATTGGCGTCTTTCTTAATCAACCCAAGATTCAGGATGGAGTCCTGTTTACCTTAGAGATCCTATCACCAAGGTAATATCTTGCTACTACAGATCTACAGGATGCCTACTTTTATCTTTCGATCAATGAATCTCATCAGCAATTCTTTAGTTTTGCTCATACACAGTTCAGGGCCCTTCTTCTTGGCCTTACATCTGCTCCCTGTCTTTTTACAAATATTATAGCAGTGGCGGTTGCCTCTCTCCACAGATCCGGTGGTTCCTGTTTGGATGACTGGTGTCTCAGTGAGATGAACTTCTTCAGGATATCAACCATTTTCTGAGGCTGCTTCAAAACCTGACTTTGTCACGTTTGTTTCAATACCAATGACTGTTGCAGAATCTTGCTTCCATTGCTCAAGAAGGAACAGAGATCCTTTGCTTGATACAGAAACTTTTACAGAACAGATTGGTCTCCATTGCCACTTCACAATCCAGATTGATACAGAAGAACTGGAGAGATTGAGCCATAGCAATTCTCCGCTGGAAAGAATTTTGTTTATATAACCTCTGTCTCACAGACCAGATGTTCTCCACCATCCATTCCAGAGTGACATCAGTGAAATACACCAAGAATTATATACTTTCTACTTGGTGTAAAATGTGACGCATCATCTAAGAATGATATCGATCAGATGCTGGACTTCTCTTCACTATTTGCTAATGGACTTTCAGCTTCTCCCTTGAAGGTTCAAATTTGTCTTGAGTGGATTTAGGGAGCATAGTCTGGCTAATCATCCTCAGGTCCAGTTTGATTCTTGCCACCTCCAGAATTTGACATTGGAAGCCTTGGAGTCTTTACATCTGGGATTTGGATATTCTCCTAATCTGCTCCATTTGAAGCCCAGCGAGTAGTTTCTCTTCATCTCCCCAAATTCAAGACAACATTCCTGATCGCCATAACTTTTGCTCGACGAGTTGGTGAACCCCAGGCTCTTTCCATGTCCTAGCAGCTCATTATGTTCCACAATGAGTTTCCTGTATTTTACCTCCGGCCTTTAGCCTGGATTTCTTTTTTGTTTAACTTAATCTAGTTCTTGGAGAACATACTCATTCCCAGGTAAGGAATTCTTCATATGTCAAACCAGTTGGGTTAGAGCAAGCTTGGATTTCCTTACTATTCTGAAAGATTGACAATCCAGCAACAAATAGCTGAGCTGGAGTGGCAGACTGAAGAAATATCACAAAGCTACACATCGTACAGGGTCAATCAAGCACCTTCTACAGAAGCAGTTCATTGGGTTGGCCCCTATATGTATAGAGAAGTCACGAAGTTGAAACAACAACTCCACTGTCAACAATTCCCTTTGTGAATGCATTTCACTGAGCCAGGGACAAACATCTACTGTGCTACTGTCGTCAGCTTACTTAACCATAACCATGATTCTCACTTCATTCTTTAAAGCAGCCTTTTCACCAACTTATAGTATCAAGTTTTACTACAGCAATGTCTCAGCATTTGGTGTGACCCTCAACTCAGTGTGTTTTCTATATTATGCAGTATAAAGTCCTTTGTTGTGCCACCTTAATATAAGCACTCATAAGTTCGGCATAAATACTTAAAATAAAATTACAAAAATGGACAATGACAGGGTAGCTATTGGTTCAAGAAAATAGGAAGGACGGCCACAGAAGGACAAAAAACTGCATGCAGTTTTCATCCAGCTCTATTCACAACACAAACTATTTATCAAATATATCAAAACATAGGTCACAAGTTGTTTGGTAAGAGAACGTCACTAACATTTACAGCATGGACCATGCACAAAAAAAGACAAAAACACACATATGTAATAGCTCATCTAAGAAATGGTCAGTAATGTTTATCAAAAAAGGCAAAGTGAAACTTCATAAGGTAACTACATTTTAATGCTTTAAAGCACTAACATGCTATAATCAATAGGCTTGACAATTTATTAAAGACAAGCAGTGTTTTCAACCAAATAACATAAGTAGAAGGCGCACAAGTACAGCAACACAACTCAACTTTTTCAACCAGATTAGAAATCAGTGGTTGATCCAAAGTCTGGTGCTGCACAAAGAATTAATGTGAAAAATAAACCAAGGAGTATATTTGCAAAACAAAAACAGACAAATAATTACAAGAAAAAACTGACACGCTTTGGTCTAGAATGACAGGGGTATATAAAATACATGGAGACAAGATTGCCATGTGTAGCATGTATCTCCTTAATTATATTAACGTGTATAGAAAAGTACCGCAAGAATTACAATTTGAGAAAATGGATTCATGAAATGGGTTTGGATTAGAAGAAATTGAGGAAAAAAACCCAAAATGGTTCGAGGTTAAAAGTTCCAGTTAATTTAGTACGTTCTAAGTACTACCTGAATAAAAAAATGTATTAATTTAATATAGCTGAAACTCATGCAATAAACAAGTCTCAATACTAATTTATGGCTTTTATGGGCGCTTTATGTTAACCAATAATGTATAATACATGCTCTAGATGTCAATGCAATATCAATACTAAATACATATTTGATGTACAACTGTATTACAAACAGAAAAGCAAATCCATCATGTGTAAAAGGACCAAACACACTTCTTGGAGTGTTTCTGGATTGATAAATAAAGAAACCAAAAAAAAAAAAAAAAAGACTGGGAGGGATAGCTTCCAGAGACAGAAGGGACCTATTCACTCAAAACTGAGTTGTGGTTTCTACTACTGCACGTTATAAAGAGCCAACACCGGAAGGTTCCTCCATTAGGAAAGGTTGGACCGGGCTTGCATAGAATATAGTTTAAAGGAGTAAGGAGACTTTAAACAAGCCTCACTGATTTAACCCCTTAAAGGACCAAAGCTAGTATAAATGGCCAAAATACCAAAAACATTTACCCTGATCTAAAAGTCACTATGCTCCTATATATATATATTTTTTTTTATTTTAATTTTTAACCCCTACCTAACACTAGTTCACCACTAACTCCCACCACACTAACTACCCAACATACATTGCAAAAATGGCTGTCTTATGGTTCTCTCTCCAGCTCACAATCAGTGAAAAGGAGAAGCAGAGAAAGCCAAGCACTGCCATTGCCATTTAACTGTATCCATGTATGTGATTGGCTGTAGAAGTGATTACATGCACAGAAGGGAATCTGCTGACTAGACTGATAGACTGACTAAAGAAGTGAGCAGTAGTGGCGATGTGGAGCCATTTTTAACCCAGGACATGCCAGGTACGTCATTGGTCCTCTAAGGACAAACCATACAATATACAGGGCCAGCCAAACTATTCTTTTAGCAAAAAATACACAGTGAAGTCAAAGAACAGAAACACAACTCTCCTGACAACACTCCCTTTATCGAATCGGCCCCAAAGGAAATTCAGGAAGAGTGCCAAGAGCCATAAATCATGTGCAGAGGCAGAAATATACTGGAATTAGTATGTTAAAACATATACATATCAAAGTGAAACACAGATAGCTACAATTGTTGAGGAATGCACGGTAATATCAGCATCTTGCTACGCAACACGTAAACGTAATAAACATAATTACTTTGAACAAAGGGAAAAAAATTGTAATTTATTTGAAATAATTAAAATATTTAACCATTTAAAGGTTTGCACTTAAATCGGAGAGACAACTACAATTTGTTGTATTAATCTTACAGACTCAACGTTAATACTGCAATTTTTGTAAAGACTATATATTTTTAATACTAAAAAAGCTTTTTTAAAATAATTTTGCATCTATTTTCAAAAAAACAGAATCATATTGATCTCTATCTTAAAGGGACACTCCAATCTCATATTTTGTTAATGTTGAAAATTAATATTGAGTTTATGTTTTAATGGAGCTAGAAGCGAATTCCAAGGATACATTAGTGACAGAACACCGAAATAGGTAAAGCTGAAGTGCAGCGATTTGCAAGTATTTAGTTGGACTCCCACTATGTTCAGTAGAAGCAGAAACTCAACAGGGGTGTTGTGTTCCTTTACAGTGACAAATTAAATAGAAACATACCCTTCTAAACGTTCATATCCATCACGACAAATTGAGATTTTAAATGGTAATTAGAAACAAAGGACTTCAATAATCTCACCTAGAAGACCTACTATATTCTTAAGAAACTGGTCTTACATTCCATAAAGGAAGACTCAAAACTGAATACTTGTCTTTCTCCTATCATAAGAATAAATCTGTTTAACTTGCCTGCCGTGAAGTCGAACCTTTCCTGCAAACTCAGGAACCAACGCTCTTATGTACTAAGCATATGTTTTAATACAGAATAGATTTTTATCAATGCCTCCTTAAGTTTGCTGTTCCACTTACTCTGCTGAATTTAAATGAACAACTGCAGCATTAGAAACATCATTCCTAGCAATACTGCATGCCCAAGCCTTTCCTTGAAGAATTACTTTACCATGTCAAATTTTACCGCATGCAAAATTCTTCTGGCAATGCTTTATACTCACATGACGCAGGCACAGGACGCCACAGAAACCAAAAAAGGCGTCTTAAAATGTATTTGAGACTCAAACACCAGATGAAAGAATAAAATGACAGATCTGCTAATTATTTTTGAATTACACAGAGAAATAATGTTTCATGTGAGCGAAACAGCACATTTGACTGGCATCAGTAATTGCAAATATTTTTCCATTACAAACTTCATTTTTCTTTTACCGTTTAGTACAAATAAGATTATTATGCTTCATAAATACTAACTTAGCATTCAGTACAACGTAATCCCATTAATACAACATGGGGCACATATGGCATGAGAAGCTCAGTACATTTTGTAAAGGCATTTAAACTGTTGTACAAAATATAACAGTAGCATTCTTTGAGACAGAAATATTGTAGTGATAAAATTCATTTTTTTAGCCTTTATATACCCTTATAGCGAGAGGGGAAAAAATTAGTAATTACTCTAACGAGGATAAAACCATACCAAATTGAAAATGTCTCAGTTCCTTGGTTAAATACTGTCTGAACTGACCAAACAAAAAAAAGGGAAAATTAAAACTTTAGCAACAATTAACAGTTTGTACATTTTACCTTCTACTCGAAGGCAAAAACCATTAAAAGAAATAACTTAGTCCCTCTAGACACAGCAAGGTGTTCATCAAGTCCATTGTTTAATACAACACTTATGCTAGTACTGAAAGGTGAATTCACAGTGAAATTAGAACACTTTGTAGCAATCTAGGTCATCTGCTTCCGTATAGCTTCTAGAGCTTCCTCACGTTCTCTTAAAAGGTCCTTCAGCCGGCGGATCTTCTCATCCCTTACAGTGTCATCTAGATCCACGGGAGAAGGACACAAACTCGTTCTAGCAACCTTGGTAGATGGAGTATTAAAGACTGGAATACTGGAATAATTGTCAGTGGAGTCATTTGATGCTGTCGCTGTAGAACTTGCCTCCACTTGATTGCTTACCGAGTGATTGACAGCACTAGATGGAGAAAAATACACTGTGCTTGGTGGGGAAACACTAGATCGGGTGGGGGAAGAGGCTTTTTCCACAGGATTTTCAGAGACTTTAAGGGACGTTGAACTGGCTGATTCCTGTAAGCCTCTGGACCTATTTAAGGTAACAGAGTCTTGCAACAATTCCGAGCTACCTAGGTTGCTCTTTTTTGCATATTTTAGAGCGTCTACAGGCATTCTTCGTTTGACTTGAAGTTTTTCCTATAACAAAAAAAAAAAAGTACCAGTTTTAGAAATAGTTAACTTATTTATACATACAATTTAGCAATCATTTATAGGACTTCACATCAGCTACTGTAGACTTGCTTACCAATTCTGCTTAGAGGAAAAAAGTATAATTGAGCTCCATGGCATGTTAAAAAAAATGCATTTATGTAATTTTGTTATTTAATCAGAATAATTTTCCACTTTCTTATTGCAACCAACCACAGGTTGCTTTTGCGCCACGTGCCATTTCCTTTAAAACATAACTGAGGCCATATTTTATGTGAATAATTTAAATGTCTAGTAAGGGTTCAGGCATTTGGCAATAGTAGGAATGCTTTTAATCCAGCCTTTAGTTATTAAAGTGTTAAATTTAGCAGATTAGGTGGAACAGTATTAACAAAAAGCCTCTCTGCGCAACACTAGCATGTGCCCAAGCTCCTAACGAAGAGATAAAATGTTTTTCACATTAAGAAACCATGATCTGTACAAGTTTGCTTAGACTGCATTAGTAGTGATATTCACAATATTAATAAAAAATGTACTAACCTCTGAATGAGTGTCTGATGGAGTTTTATTTTCAGAAGAAAGACTCTTGTTTAGAGTAGCTCTCGTTCTGTAACTAAAACAAGACTGGTTGTTGGATTTAGATGTCTCTTTAGACGTCTCATCCGGACAAGATGCAGGGAGCCTTCTTAAGACAACTTTTTCTTCTTTGTTTAAACCAAACTTCAACCTTAAACTTTCATCGCTAGTTTTACAACCCGAAAGAGTGCTATCCATCTCCTTAGCGGTGGCAGTTTCCATCTGAAATTAAGGTAAATTACAGTTTAGAAATAGGAATACGCAATATAAAATTAACAATTTTGTCAAAAGAAAAAAATTGCTAGACTGCGAGAAACCACGCTAAAGCAAATCTATGCTTCTAGAAACAGAAAATGCGAGGTTTATGTAGCCGTTTCATTTGATGGTAAGCTACATTTTTACATTTGGGTTTTTTGGGATTACTCAAGCAACTTTTTCATTGCTAAATTACCCCGTCTGAATGCACACTTCGGGAATCAACCTTTCAGAGCATACTTAAAATAAAGGACAGTGCTTAACACTCTATATTTATGTAGCTAAACAGACATACGGATACAAAAGACACATATATACACACATGCAATATTATCACCTGTTTAGCTGGCGTAACCGATGTTGGTTCCTGTGGGGCTTTTGCAGGACAGTGAATGATAGAACTCAGAGCTTTTGGCACATTGGGTTCCTGGTTATTCTGCTTTGCAACAAAGTCACCCTTAACGCTAAATACCGACTCATTTTTCGGCGTCAGCAGCTGCTGATGCAAAGTTGTTTCGTTTTTCGCGTTCAGCGGAACCAAGCTGACTACATTGGGGTTTATCGGGGAAGCGCTGGTCTGTTTGGATGCTTTATTTTTTGAGAGAACCACCTCAACCACTTTATTGGAGATATCTTTCATGGACTCGGACAGCGTTGTTTTTTTTTCTGGCGTTTCGGGCGTATTTGTTTGCGCATTGAAAACCCCAGATCCTTTTTTAGTCAGGAGATAAATTTTGTTGTTGTACATAACCAGGGCATTGTCTTTTATGTGGATTCCTTTTGTGTCGGAAGAATTACTGCACATTGATAACACATCTGCAAGATTCGGTGGTTCATTTTGTTTCCCGGATAGCATTTTTAAGATTTTTGAGGCAGTGTCATTGGAAGACTTTACTGGAACAAGACAAGCTGCAGACTCTTTTTTTTCTCTCACAATCCACTTCATTGGTCCCTTTGGAGACTCCGTTTTATCAGGTAGTCGATTATTACTATGAGCCTTCACGGTTGAGGGCATTGCTTCCAATGCAGCAGCCGAAGGTTCGGTTTTGGGGTATATTGGTGGCAACGGCTTGGCGGCTTGTGTTTTTACAGTGTTGACAGGGGACACGTAAATAACAGGAGCGTTTTGGGGGGCATCACTACAGGGCATTGTTGCTAAAATCTTCTGCTGGATTGCAAAAGGCAACAGAGAGGCTGGAACAGCTTTTACTTCGGCATTAGCAGGTATCTGAAGATGATGTCCCGACGGTAGCATAAAGGGGGACTTTTCAGCTGGAGGGGGCGATTTTGGATTCATCTTTACAAAGGGTGAATTTCCTGGTGGAGAATTAGATGCACCGTTCACCTGGGACTTCTCAAGAATGACAGTTCTACTCTGAAGAGCAGAAGGTGTTTCTGGAGGGCTGGGAAGGCTTCCTTGTGTTGTGATTACATAGTTCCCGAAGCCAGGCTGCTGCAGAACCGGGACTTTCGCTGGTAAAGGTAACGAAGTACTTTGCACAGGAGATGACAGAGAAAAACGAACACGTGTTTCAACTTTCAATGGTGCGGAATTGCACACAACAGTATGCTGAATCAAGG
>VKOC01000027.1:3155-33150 GCA_009364415.1 Spea multiplicata
AAACGGTAACAGGTGTACTCAGCACTTTACACTGTAATAAAGGAGAGGTGCCGTCCGTGCAGGAATTATACAGTTGGTTTGAATTTATCTCCAATTGGGCCGTTGGTCTGGTTTTTGGTTTCTAGCTTTTCATGCTCGGCCCTCGGTACCATAAAACGTCAGGCTCGCCCACCTCTATGCTTTAAACTCTGTGTAGAGAGACCTTTAATACCCTCCCTTTGGGCATTTGGCATCCATAGCCTGAGCTACCATGGATGCTTCATAAGAACCAATAATAACCACTCCATGTAGCCCAACAGGTCAGGTAAACCAAGAACCCAAGTGGTCTCTGGCACCAGCGGCATGCTGATTGTTCCATGTAGAACGTCATGCGAGAAGCTCTCCTGTCCTGATGCTTTCCTTCCATTGCAGGGTTTGCTCTGCAGATCCAGTGCTACCAGTGTGAAGAATTCCAGCCGGATGACTGCTCGGCCCCGGAGTTTATCGTCAACTGCACGGTCAACGTTCAGAACATGTGTCAGAAGGAAGTCCTGGAGAAGAGCGATGGTGAGGACCGCAGCACTGAGAATAATGCAAGATCCTGATGGATAGGTAGATAGATAGACATATGGATATATAGGTGGAACAGACAGACAGGCAGATAGATGGGTGGGATAAATGGATGGACAGGCAAACAGAATAGAATCACCCATTTCATGGGTTGACCCTTCTTAACATGTCGATAATCATTATTCTTCCCCAATAACTTGGTGTAAATGTAAATTAACACCGGTCTCTTATTCAGTGTTTTCTGACGTCTCCCCAAGAATCTACCCATTTGCCATGAGTTCATGAGTGCCAGCTGTCACATTTACTTTACTGTGGCCCAGTTGGGGCTTACATGCGTGTGGCACGTGTATAGAATACGTGTGACGGTGAGAAGGGTTCATTTGTGAGAGTGTAGTGAGGTTGGGGTAATACTGAACCCGCTAGGCTGTCCTCCAGTGTCTTTTGTTACCTGGCTTTAAAACCAGCTGTAACTTTGACTTATATGGTGGCTGTTAGAGCTGGACCAGGCAGCGTTACCGTGAACATGCGCGGCATGTGAGCTGTGCTGGGAATGGATTTTCCTTGCGTTTTGTTGGATTCATCACCTGGGTCGGTCAGATCTTCCGGAAGGGTAGTTCCTGTTGTGACCATGTGAAAAGCAGTTATTGTAAAGGGCATTTAGTGCATAAAAGCCACTCAATTCACCAAAATAACCCGATTGGTTGATTGAGTCGTTCCAAGCACCAGGCTCCTCCCTAACGTCCCCTCGACTAAGCGACAGTCCTGGTGGCTCTCCCCCCATCTCCCCGTGGCTCCTCGCGCCTCCCCGCGTCTCACCTAGTGATTCAAGTAAAAATGCTTTGTAATTGTGGCATAAGCAGAGCCTGGGGCATAGACATAAAAGCCCTTCTTTTTCGGTAACCGGTTTAGACGTAAGCCAACGAAGAAATACCCGACACCGGCAAAATAGTTTAGATCCTGAAATAACGTAACACCAGACGCATATTTGTGCGATTACATCCAAAGTTTGTAAGCTTCTGTTCACAGGGCCGTCCTCACCAGTTATTTCGGTATGTTATATACCAATTGTTATGTCCTCTCTACCCTTTGTACAGCGCTGCGGAATCTGATGTCGCTATATAAAACAATAAATAATAATAATATGGTTAGTAGCAAATGGCTGAACGAGAATATGCAGTCAGACGTTCCGGGAGAGCTTCCGATTAATAAAAGTGATGCGTAGACAGGGCGATGGCGTTAGCCGAATGCGCCATATGCAGAACTGCGCAAGTGCTATGACCTAAAACAACTCCCATCACAGACATAAAATACCCATAGATTTCAATTGCCTAAAATATTATTATTATTATTATTAGTTTATTGGAATATATTATAATTGTTACACTGGAAGAAGAAACAGTTTGTGTTTTACTAAAGGGGAAGAAGAATCGGACGCAGAAGGCGTTTGTGCCGTGGGCCCGAGGCCTTCGTTTTCTCCGATCCGTCTGCCCTTTAATGTGGGAGGAACTCCATCTCCTCCTGCCCAAGTCTCATCCCTACAGACTTCTGGGAGAGAGAATCTTTCTTAGTTCAGTTTCTTCAATGTCAACAATAACTGCAAATTTATATTTAATGTTTTTATTTATTTCCCATTGGTTTGGGGTCCCCCCCCCGGCCCCAAACAGGTGGGTACATGCGGGGCCGGTTTGCCCCGGGCCCCCTGGCTCTTCAGCCGAGTTCACATGAAGCTTTTAATACAGATGCCCCTGTAAGCAGCATGTGCCTTCGATTTAATGTGCGCAGGTGTTGTCATAGCAACCGTTTATTGGTTTGCAACAGTTGTGATATTTCTTAAATTTGACTCATCAGATGTTAGGCCAAAGACCTCCACGAACGTCTACACAATACAGCTGTTCTGTCTGAGGCACTCCACGATCTACCCTGTCCCTCACACACTCATTTGTCCTACCCCTCCGGACATTTGCCCTGGCCGCCTGATTATGGGGTTAATGATGCCACTTGCGCAGTAGGGTCTAACGCTGGAGCTGGGTCACAGGAGAATGCATAGGACCTGGGTGTCAGCATGGAGTGCCCCGACACCCTTCCAGTACACCTGCCCCTTTTCCAGTACACCTGCCCCTTTTTAGACCAGTACACCTAGCCCCTTTTCCAGTACACCTGCCCCTTTTCCAGTACACCTGCCCCTTTCCCAGTACACCTGCCCCTTTTCCAGTACACCTGCCCCTTTTCCAGTACAGTTCCAGCGGCCCCAGAGGAATTGTGATGTTCCCCACACCTATCATTCAGCCGCTCTGACAGTGTTTTTTGAGGCGGTGGGAAAATAAGATGGTTATCAGTTTATTCATAATTCTCACGCAGGACATGAGGAAATATCCTGGTTATTTGGTGCATTTTCCTCATTGAGGCGGTAAGGTTTGATTTGTCGGAATGAATACATTTTGGGGGAAACTGTGTGCAGAGGGTTCGTTTTCGTGGGACGCCTCGGGTCTTTTGTTGCCTTCCTCTGGAATATTGTAAGGTTGATTGGCGATAAAACAGCAGTTGTTGGATTTGTAGGAAATGGCTAATTCCTGCTAAACGATCTTAAAGAATCCTACATGTTACAGATTAATATGTGAAAATAGCCAAAGTGACGGTTTATAGATTAAAATTAGAAGCTCGCTTTATGTGCATCCCGTGGGAGCAGCAATCTTAACATCATGTTCTCAGGATCTGCATGATTATTCCACCCCATTTAGTTATCTCTCCCCTATTGTTACAGCAATAAAGATGGTGGGTTATGATATTTGGGTTTTAAGCCAAAATACTGTGTATTTGCTGTTGGTTCCCTAGAAGCTGACCTGGAATTTTCCCTAATTTTGCATGTTTACATCGATGAGGCTGATTAAAGGTGAGCGCAGCTTTTATTTGCCCTGGTCCTAATGCACAGAGCGCTGTTGGGTTGTGTGGTTTCCCGCGCCGCGCACGCTCTGAATGCTGGTCCTTGGTATTTTATGTTCTGTACGCGCAGCGAGTGCCGGAGGAGAAGTCAGACACTTTCTTCTCGCAGAGGGTGAGGGTCAACACTTCATCTTCTGATAATTCATTCCTTTAACTCTTAAGCCCTCTGAACAGCCGGGTCCGCGGCCGACCTGCTGGTGCCTTTTATTCATCTCACGGAGAGGCTGCACACTCTGAGCGCTTTATCTCTTCCGTTACCCCGGAAGGAGAGGTACGTGCCCACAAATATAATGAATAGCCAAAACACTAACATTTTATCTTCCGCATTTCATCTCGGCTTTGATTGTCTCTTGTGAGCGAGTCGCGACTTCCACGCTCTCTATGGATGGCATGGAAGCTGAGGATTTGCATTTGGTTGAAAACAGGATCATGTAATTATAGTTTTTCCCCTTGACTGGGCATAAAGGCGATCGTTTGATTTTCTGCTGAGAGTAAATATCGTCATGTTACAGAGCAGCGGGGACGGCAGCCTCGGCCAAGAAAATGCTGAGGAATCGACTTCTGTGTCCATCTATCCAAGCACCTTACGGAACAGCACAGCAAATAAACCAATGAGAACAAATATATTTTATGTCACACGTATTTTGGGCTCTATTCACTGAGAGCTGAGTTAAGTCGCTCTGGCCAGACTCCGCTGGCTTTTTCGAAGTGGGGCAATTTGCGTTAAAACCAATTCGACTGCTGGCTCTTGGGGAGCTGCCCCGAAAAGCAAGTCGACTTTGTAGAAAAAAGTGGGAAAACTCATCAAAATCAATTGGATTCCCAGGATGAGACGAGTTTACCCAGAGCTCATTAAACGCGGACTCCATGTGCCATGACCTCGGCTTTGGGGAAATAGTTTTTCAACTTGACAGGTGCTGTCTAGGGGTTCTGAGTTAAGTCGGCCCGGTTATTGCTGTACACTGAGTACTAAAGTTACTAAATATCATTCATATTGTTCATGTTGGGTGATGACAGAATTCCTGTTTGGAATGGCAACCTACGTCTCTAGAAGCAGAGGACTTGTCACCCGAGGTGGGGTTCCCGTAGTATTGCAACAAGGAATGGTTTGTATCACATCTGCCCAGGGGTAGGTGCATCAAGTGACACCGGGGGGGGAATAACCATCCGTGTGCGTGGCGCAACCTATTCGACGATGTGATATCGATATATGGTACATGCGGCCCAAAGGAGTGTTTCTTTACACTTGGATGAGTCTTCCTTTGCGTGGTAAGAGTGGGACACATGGGGGGTGTCATCATGGCCACTTTTTTCCTAAATGTTTTGCGCTTATTATGTCTCGTTCACAGACTCCCTGCCGATTTGCCCAGCCTTGGTTAACATACGCTGTTCTTGTCTCTAAAGTCTTGGACGCATCCCTTGTGGATGATTTTAGTTTCAGGCTCTGACTTTGCTTAAGTGTTGGACGGATACCGGGTGCCGAATGAATCTACATTTCCGGGACGCCATTTGATGATGGGTTAATATTTCCAGTAACTTGGAGTGAATTTCCGGAATAGCTGAGCAGCATCACCGTAGTTGTTGAGGAGGAATCGGGTGAGGGCAGGTTAGGTTTTTATATTAGACATATTTTAATTATTTTAATTTTCTCCTTGAAATACTGTTTTCTTGGCCTGGCCATGTTATATTTTTTCACTGTGGGTTCTACAGACATGGCCGTGGGCTCTGTGAATGAATCATTGTGAACAATACCAGATACAAGGTCCCTTCAGGGTTGCAAGCTGTCAACATGGGTCCGTATGGCTTGCTTTGTCCTCTTTGGTATGGCGGGCTGTGCCCCCCTTGCTATGGCGGGCTGTGCCCCCCTTGCTATGGCGGGCTGTAACGTGACCGATTAACAGCTCTGCATTTTTACTTTACAGATAATGTCTGACATCATCAAACTTCCATATTGGAGGTGGATTTCGTTTTATCTGCGATGTATTATTTGGGGTAGAACTTGTAGTACTGATGGGGACACAGGCTTGGTTCGCATGAAGAAGCAAAGATTCAATATTAAAAGGTGTTTTAAAAGCATGAAAAGAGTCTGATGGCGTGAGCGTGATTTACACATTTAAGTGATGGATCCATGATGGTTTACAGAGCGCGGTGCCTGCAGCCGCTGATAAACAAACTTGTGACTTGTGAATGCAGAGTTATTGGCCGCGTCATTAATTTTCAGTGCTCGGTAAAGCTGACGGGGGATATATTGCAATGCACAGCGCTCCGGGCATGTTCCCTTATTAATAAATTGCTTCCAATACTTGCCGACATGCAGCAGATGAACGGGATTTGGGGCTTTAGATGCAGCTAAACTGCACGCGGGTTTAGAATTAACCGTGGTTTTGTGAACTGTGAAAACCAGAGATTTCCATAGATTTGGGTGGGAAAGTGACGCATGACGTGTTTTGTGTCATTCGCAGCTAGTTCTGAGATATCGGCATTCATTTCTCACACGATACGGATAATAAACTTTAAAGCTTTTCATTTTTTAAACTACGTGAAATATTTTCGTTCTGATATTCAGAGACATTTTCAGCAAGCGTCCCAACTTCAGACCATATTCCACCTGGACCGTTTCCTGTAAAATCTCAAATTTCCTGCTTTTAGGAGGTGTCAGGAGCTGGGTCCGTACAGACGACTGTAATCACCCAGAGCGCCCACAGATGGAGTTCAGGAGTTATTGAGCGCAGTTAGACAGGGCCTGGCACAGGACGACTGCACTCACCAGGGTGCTGAGCACCACCTACCAGCGCCCTGACATAGCAGTGGATGTAGTACAGAACAGAGCAGAACTTGGAGATATCCTGCAGGCGCCCTGGAGCAGGCATGAGACATAGCACTAGAATCATGTGCAGGATGCTGCAGGCTGGGAATAGGAAAGCTAAGCAGAGTACAGGAGAAACATAACGAGCAAGGGGGACGGAATGAAGAGCAAGGGTCAGGGAGACCAAGCAAGAACCATACATAATACAGGGTACCACCGTTTTAGGCGTTATATTACTTTCAGGTCTACAGATGGAAAAAGAGAGCTTGTGTAATTTTACATCTTTTTTTATGTTGGCCCAAAAAGGGTCACTTCAACTAAAGACTCCATCATAGGGCTATGTCCATTTTTCTTACTTAATTTAGGATAATCTGAGATTATACAATAAAACCAGCATTTAATGAGAAATATCATAACGAACCAGGTGTGCTTTGTAAATTGTTTGAATTTACCCCATTTCCAAATCCCTGTATGAGATTGAACGTCGTAAACAGAAATAAGATTAGAAAACGCATAAACGACCGTGGCTGCCTCTGAAGGTGTCGGTGGCCTCTTGTGGACTGGCTCTTTAGCTGAACATGGCCCCTGGAGGTAGCAGCATTGAGCCATTGTATGTATAGTTCATTTTTATTGCTGAGATACAGTAGGCTGTTCACAGGCTCTAATGGTGATGCTCGTCCACCTCAGTGTGTCTCGCTAGCCTGTTTAATGTCAGCCCCTCAATCCCTTTGAATTGTATTTTCCAACCTTTTTCCCCCCCGCAGGAACGCTGTATCGCAAATCGTGCGCATCGTCTGGAGCTTGCCTCATGGCCTCGTCAGGGTACCAGTCCTTCTGCACCCCGGGCAAAGTGAACTCTGTTTGTATCACCTGCTGTAATACTCCTCTCTGCAACGGACCCAGAGCCAAGAGGAAGGGGAATTTGGCAACGGTCTTCCATGGGGGATTCCTGGCCCCGGCTCTGGCACTGTTTGTGACCCTGATCACATTGTAACCTGGAACCTCTCTAGAAGCAGCCCTGTTCTTCTTCGTCGGGGACAAGGATGTGATTTGTTTTCCAAAGCAAAAATGACAGCTCACCAGAAATATATTTTTGGTTATAGAAGATGGTTTGGCTGATTAAACTTTGTGCGTAGTTATAATCTTCACTCCAATAAAGAGCGCTTCTCGATCCGCGCACAGATAGCGTGTTAAACAAGCACATGCCATTTGCATGATCCTAAATGTTCTTTCACTTCCTGCATGTATCCCATGATACGTTTGACATCCCATCCCTCCTGCTCCACGGCCTCAGATCTCACTTTGACAGAGTCCGTTGCCGGAAACGTCCGTCTCTGGAGCTTTCAGTTCCACCTTTGAGCTGGCTGAGGTTAGACTCGTTGTGGTGCAATAAGGATCAGACTCGCTCTGAAATGTGCTAAATGACTTTTCTTTGGCAGCGTTTGAAGAAAAGCTTCGCCTTAAAGATGTGAAGATTAGGGGACGTTTGTAGTTGGTGCTGCTTTTAGTGGAGTTTAGTTGGACTTGCAGGAACCTGGCTTTGTTGGCGTGTTCGATAGTCAAGTGACATCGCAGAACCTGCACAAAGGCTTCTCGGAACTGCTTGGACGAGAGGCTGTATAAAATGGGGTTGACCACGGAGCTGAGATAGAAGAAGGTATCTGCTATGGGGAGCAGGGTGATGTAGGTGCGGAAGTAGCTGACTGTCCAGTTGTGTTTCGGGATACTGGCGGCCATGATGCGCAGGATCTGATTAGGCATCCAACAGAGGGCAAGAGATCCGACAATCAGACCTGTGAGGAAAGAGAGAGAAACCAGTGAGTGGCTTAGAGACGTCTGAAAAACGACGTGTTTCTTTTTTGATTACAAAAGTTCTTAAGACGTTCTACTGCTCTACTGCTATTGGAGTCCCTATTTTTATTTTGCTGTTGTAGTTTCTGCCTCCCTTTCCTCATCCCTCTGTGAAGCAGGAAGTGTACTTAAATATGTTTCCTGTGCTGGCACAAAATGGTGCATTTAGCTCCCATTAAAATTGTAGGATTTCAAGAAAAGTAAATTGGCAAATCACCTTAATAAACCACTGCATTTCCATAAAATACAGTAAATAAAGACTAGACTTGTGCAAACATGAAAAGGAACACCAAGGGTGCGTTTTCGTTGTTTAGCCCGAATAGCGAACATGGCGGCAACAAAATGTATACGAAGACGAAGACCCGCAATGCGAAGAATCTTCGTCTTCGTTTACTAATCTCCCTGGTCCCTTCCCCATCCTGCCTTCCTTATCTACGCAGCATCGCAGGGGTTAACGGAAGCGGAAATCCGTAGGTTCGCCGCCAGGAGTTAAAGGGCCGCATGAACTACTCTATTGGTCGCCCGCAGGGGCCTCCTCTGGCATCAACCAATTGGTTTTCTACAAAGAGAAAAGTCCCACAAACCCCGTGTCCTGCAACACATACGACAGGTACTACAAACAGACAGGGGTATTATAACATACAAGTTACATGACACGACGTATTACGTGTTCACAAACCACACATAGAAAATAAAACCAAATGAAACGTTTCAGAACCGCTCTATCAGGCCATTGCACCTTCGTTAAACCCAAACAGCAGCTTTTTAGCGCAGTCTGAATGCGCCAATTAATTAACATAAAAAGAATGCGTTCAGCGAATGAATGTAATCTCGGTGGACACGATGCTTGTTTCGTGTAACAGGAGAAACTCTCGGAATGATGAGATTATTGATCCAGGGCTCGGCCACCCACAGCCGCCGCATCCTGCCATAACATCCAGCAACACCGCATGTATTGCGCGTTCCACATCCCAGCACCAGCGAGAGAAATGTGTCCTTTAAACAAACCGGGGGCCACTCTTAGATACATAGATAGTGACGGCAGGGAAGAGGCGCATCCTGAGCGGGAATAAAGGGAGCAGACAAGGAACCAAAAACATTAACCCTTACATCTCCTGGTCTCCCTTGGCTTTCCTTTGCGAACGACAGAATTACACAAGTATTAAAGGATAAAGGGAAATCCTTGGTGTGGATGGAATGGGTTGCCCGCTTGTGCCGTTTCTGGCTCATTGTGCTGTTCATTAGCTGCCTGGGTCTTTGGGGTAGGAGATGAGGGTATTTGCCGTGATTGAGATGATCGGTTTGCGTCTTTTGCTTGAAAAGCTCTTCCCGGCGCAGAGGATTCAAACATTTGTTTGTATTTAACTAAAACCCACCGAAGGCTTTGGCTCTGATCCTTCCGACTTGTGAATGGAAATTCATGCTCCAGCTTCACGGCTCAAAGCATTAATGCAAAATCCGACTTTAACATAACGTTCTCGGTATCTGAAGGGAATTTACGTGTATGCAGCGGCAGACCCTTAAATTCTGTCATTTAGATGTCCCTAATAACGTAAACAGCAGAGGGCTGCAGCAGCCGCCTTCTGATATAATAGAAATAATATAATAAAAATTCTCCAATTTCTCCTGGAGGATCTCAGGTCGGCGTCCTGATTACAGAACAAGGAGGACGAGTCATTACAAGGTGACCCAGAGACTCACCCCGCAGAGCGGCGGCACACATCACACGGCGGCCAAAACCAGACCAGCAATTTGGGAGCATTACGAGCCGCGCCGTCTCTCTGATCCGGGGAGAGAAATCAGCCAATTCTGCTCTCCGAGCATCAACAACGCGTCCCTTTCATCTCTGTCACGAGAAAAGCCTCGTCCGCAAATAGAGCCACAAAGCAGATGAACACGATACATCTTACGGGCTTAGCTATGTGCTCTTCTACATGCCGGGGTAAATAGTGGGGTTATTAGTGTGTCGGTATGGTGCGTGACAGTCACTGCCGGCACAGAGGGGTAAATAGTGGGGTAATTAGTGTGTCGGTATGGTGCGTGACAGTCACTGCCGGCACAGAGGGGTAAATAGTGGGGTAATTAGTGTGTCGGTATGGTGCGTGACAGTCACTGCCGGCTCAGAGGGGTAAATAGTGGGATTATTAAGTGTGTCGGTATGAGCGTGTGCAGTCACTGCCGGCTCAGAAGGGGTAAAAATAGTGGGGTTTATTAGTGGTCGGTATGGGCGCGTGACAGTCACTGCCCGGCTCAGAGGGGTAAATAAGTTGGGATTATTAGTGTGTCCGGTATGGTGCGTGACAGTCACTGCGCAACAGAGGGGGTAATAGTGGGGTAATTAGTGTGTCGGTATGGTGCGTGCAGTCACTGGCCGCACCAGAGGGGTAAATAGTGGGGTAATTAGTGTGTCGGGTATGGTGGGCGTAGACAAGTCACTGGCGGCACAGAGGGGTAATAGTGGGGTAATTAGTGGGTGTCCGGTATGGCGTGTGACAGTCACTGGGCCTGCACAGAGGGGTAATAGTGGGGTAATTAGTGTGTCGGTATGGTGCCGTGACAGTCACCTGGCCGGCTCAAGAGGGGTAAATAGTGGGATTATTAGTGTGTCGGTATGGTGCGTGACAGTCACTAGCCGGCTCAGAAGGGGTAAATAGTGGGATTAATTAGTGTGTCGGTAATGGGTACGTGACAGTCACTGCCGGCACCAGAGGGTAAATGTGGGGTAATTAGTGTGTCGTATGGTGCCGTGACAGTCACTGCGGCTCAGAGGGGTAAGATAGAAGTGGGATTATTAGTGTGTCGGTATGGTGCGTGACAAGTCACTCGCCGGCACAGAGGGGTAAATAGTGGGGTTATTAGTGTGTCGGTAATGGTGCGTGACAGTCACTGCGGCTTCAGAGGGGTAAATAGTGGGGTTATTAGTGTGTCGGTATGGTGCGTGACAGTCACTGGCGGCACAGAGGGGTAAATAGTGGGGTAATTAGTGTGTCGGTATGGCGTGTGACAGTCACTGCCTGCACAGAGGGGTAATTAGAGTGCTGATAGTATGTGTGATAGTAAATATATTATTGTGTGACAACTAGGATCTAACTAACCTTGCACATGTATGTAAACGGCGGGACTCAGCTGGGGCACTTACCGCCATAACCTTATTTATTCAACACATATTCTGCCCCGACAGAGAGCAAGGACTCGGGTCCCAGTCTATTTAATCCTTCAGGGAACGGGTCAGTCCGGTCACCGGTGCAGTGACGCAGAGACATGTGGCGGGGTTATTCCTGCTGACTCTTTGCATTAATAGAAAAATGAATAACGTTTGCAATAGAGCTGAGGGGCCAGTCAGCTTTGGTAGCCGTGCAGGCCCTGGGCCCAGAGTACAAGGCAGACATGGGACGGCTAATCGGCCATCGCACTTTGCGGCCAGCGGCTGTCAAATGACATACAAGTGGCCGCATACTTCTTTTCCTTCTTGCAGCATGTATGGAGTCAGCAAACGTACACTGCAGGGGCAGCTAAGTATGCGGCCCTATCGGCCCCCGTCTCCAGAGGCATTGGCCCGGCTCTTCAGATGGCCAGTTCGGCCCTGAAAATAAGTCTGAAGCAAGTTCTTCATGTAACTATTTCTGCCCCCGCGCGGAAACAGCCGTTAGAGGCTATTAATGGATGCAGCAAAGTGTACTTGTTAATCGCACTGTTGCAATTTTCTTGTAAATTGAGCTTTTATAGCGGCGACGGCTTCTATCTGTAATATAACGAAATCCGTAACATATGCAGCTATTTAGATAATGGATAAAGCTCCTGGCAGCGGATTCCACCAACTGCGTCACGCTAGTTTCACATTCCCCCCGCTACAGCATCAAAAACAAGAAATACACAAACTAGGGGAGTGCACAACCAAAAAGCATAAAAGCAACAAATTCTGAATCCCGGGAAAAATAATGACCGACAAATAATAATGAGACCTCCCAATAAGACAGGAAGAGACAACACAAAAATGGCTTGATCTGTTAAATTATAGCGGCAAGGACAGCCAGCGAAGGTTCAGTAGCCATTTAAACGAGGGCATGCGACCTATTTAAAGCTGAGCCATAAAAGCTGGTTTCAGTTTACATGTTTTGTAGCATAGAGAATAATTCTCTCTGGACACCACACCAAGGAGAAGAACTTTCCGGCAATAGACATCTCAAATGAGAACTATTGAAAGAGACATTGGACGACTAAAGCAACAGAGACTCGGCATTAGAGATTTGGGGACTCGAGTTTTCAAGCAATAGACACCTCTTTTGGGTATGACAGCTCACTTTTGGGTATTTAAAATCTTTTGGTTTTTTCGGGCAGTTTTTGTTTAATTTCTGATTAAATAATGAAATAAATAAATGAGGTTCCGGGCTACTGGAAAAGTAAAGCAGAGGTCCTGGGATAGGAGAGGATAACCTGGGATGTGAGCTTTTCTAACAATGGAGCCGAATAAGAAAACCGTGAAGTTCTTTATAGTTCTGACTACAAAAAAAACCTGCTTAAACCATAAAGTGCCGAGCGGGAGGATCGTGGGCTTCTTCCCAGAGAATCAATAGATTTACTCAGACATCACACGCTAAAAGAGCCATAAAAACAAGCAGATCATTGCAGTCTTATGGCGGATGCTTGTGTGGGCAGCAAACCCCTTTATGCCAGACAGGACCCAGGGGGGCTCTAGACCTATCACACCCTCCTGTGCCAGACAGGACCCAGGGGGCTCTAGACCTATCACCCTCCTGTGCCAGACAGGACCCAGGGGCCTCTCGACCTATCACACCCTCCAGTGCCAGACAGGACCCAGGGGGCTCTAGATCTATCACACCCTCCTGTGCCAGACAGGACCCAGGTGGCTCTAGACCTATCACACCCTCCTGTGCCAGACAGGGCCCAGGGGGCTCTAGACCTATCACACCCTCCAGTCCCGGCTTGCATTTGGTAGGGTTTGTAATAATGCACCAAAGTCTTTTTGATTTTTATCTCTTCGCGATTCTTTACAATAGTTTTTTTTGCAGATTTTGTAAATCCCGGATTAGAAGGCGACGGAACACGGATGGTTCCTGTGAAATCCATGTATGATTCGGCTCAACTGCCAAATACGCGGCTGCGGTGGATGGATGGGGGCCGACGCGATCGATTCAACTCATAGGATAAGGAGATAAATCAATGAATTTGCAGGAACAGCCAAGGAGCCGCAAACAGCCGGATCAGCCGATGTTTCTATAAGTATCTCACGGCCGCTACGAGCAGGTCGAGGAGAAGCGTTAGAGCTGCAGGCGGGTTGGTGGAGTCAAAGCTCGTCCCCAGAACCTGCATCTCAAGGATTAAGTGATTTACCGTCAGCGTTCGCACTTATTTCTCACCAGTATCCAAACCGATAAATCAAACGGCAGCGCATGTTTCATGCAGGAAATGCCGATTAATGGCTGCAGAGTACGCGAGATAAGTGTTTTCATTCAATGTTCAGGGGACGAACGCTCCGAGATGGCCTTTTGTGGCTACGGAAATCTAATTACGTTTCAGCGGCTCAGAGAGAAGAAGATGAAATGCGGAGAATCTTCCTGTAAAAGAGGCATTTATAATATTTGCACAGTTTTTTCTTCCCTCGTCCACATTGCTGAACCCATCGCGTTGGCCGATTACTCCATGTCCTAATTATTAATATATAAGTGACGTCGCTTGCTGCAGGTCGTGTGATCAGCGCACTCCTGGTGCTGCATTCATTATTTAGAAAGCATTCGGTGCCGGGAATTATAAATTGCCTTAAATTAGCTTTTTTTTTTTTTTACACAGAAAACAATAACAAAAATAGCATGATTATCCTAAAAAGTAAATAATTGTAATAATACAGATGACATACAGGACTATAAATAGAATAACATGAATGTTTTAGAGCTTCTTTATCCAAGGAGAAATTTGATAGCCTTGGAGTCAAAGACGCCACAGGTGTTCCGTAATCCCGCACAGCGCCCCCCACCCACAGACCGTACCCAAACCCGTGACACCCCCCCGTGACCCTCACAACTGGAGTCGCAGTACCCAATTCCTGCCGTCCCCCCCACACCACAGGGACCTCGTACCAAAGCACCCAGCGCCCCCCCCCACCCACAGACCGTACCCAATTCGCGCTCCCCCAGCCAACCCACAGCTGGTGTACCCAATCGCCGCACAGCGCCCTCACCCACAGGACCGTACCCATCCCGCTGCCCCCCCACCCACACGACCGTACCAATCCCAGCGCCCCCCCCACCCACAGGACCGTACCCAATCCCGCGCCCCCACCCACAGACCGTACCCAATCCCGCGCGGCACCCCCCACTCACAGACCGTACCCAATCCCGCGCGGCGCCCCCCACAGACGGTAACCAAGAAATAGACAGACAACAGAAGCACCATCAAAATGGAAAGGGTTAATTCTCCTAACGAGAGCTTGTAATTAGAGTTTGTAAATAAGAAGCAAGTTGATCTTTTAATTTAACAGCTCATCTGTGGCTTTAATGGCCTAATCTCCCTGTTCACACAGAGCGAGCAGGATTATAATGAACATCCAGGGCTTACATCCGCAGCGCTACGACGGCTCTTCCACGATTTATTTTCATTGGAGAGGAGAGACACTAAAATATGGCTGCTTTCCTTTCCTTTAGTAGTTTGCGTGCTGAATAATTCATGGCGTGGGATCTTTATGAGACTCCGCATTGAACGGGGGACTCGGAAACGTATCCCAGTCTATAAATACTCGGCTGCCACGCTGTGTTTATGTTCGGGCCCCGGCTCTTTTTCTTTGCGAGAGCGTTTGGAGACAGCTCAGATAAGTCACCGTCCTTCGCTGGAAGCACCAAATGCCACCACATTAGTATTATTAACATATGCATTAGCTGCGGCCGACTGGCGCTTCCAGCTGTTGCCCCAAACAGCTAACGGCCGTGTTAATGAGCTTCAGAAACGCATTAACAGCAAATCCTTCACCCCCATAAAGAGAGACCCCAAGCCGCCTCCGCCGCCTCAGATCTCTTCCTGACGAGAGGAAATTTCCAAGCAGCAAAAAATGGAGCACAAGAGGGTCACGGGCCGGCTTCCCGTAATTGGGACATATATTCCACTTAGTCTTAGCCTTTCCTGCGTAATAATCGCCCGACACGCCGCTCCTTCCCGTATTTTATCTCAATAAATTGTTTCTCTCACTAAAGCGGAGGAAGTGGTGGAGTTTGCAGCGGCGGCCCCGGCGCTTTCACTGTTTAATTAGACTTTATTTAACAAATCAAACGTTGCCTCTATTATTACTGACCCTGGAGGGAAACAAGGGCTCGTTTTTCTGCATTGCGCACTTTAAAGTCTGATTTAGGGAGCACGTTGCTGCCGCTCGGCATCTGATCCGGAGACAGAAATTAACTCCTTGCTAATCAGTCTCTGTTTATATGAAGATTTTTAACCTCATTAAAAAGCCATTGCAGTCATTGGAAGGGGCGGGGTGGCTTTGGCAGGATTTGGGGTCGATAAAGAACTCTTCGATAAACGTAAGAGCCGAGATACTCTGCAGCAGACGATGGTCAGACACCCAGTCGGTACGGAGCCTGAATGCAGTATCAGGAGTGTCCAACTCCACACCCAAAAGGGCCACGAACGGTACGAGATTCGGCGAAATCCCACAAGGGACTTAATTAGTTCGTATGATTGAGCTGCCAATGTTCAAAATAAAAAGCAGGTGCTCACCATATGAGCTTGCAATCTATTCTTCATACATATTCTGCAGCACCCGGGGTGTTGCCCCCATGTATTATATGTAGCAAAGGTTCCATTGATACTGAAAATGATTATTTTAGGATAATGAAAATTAAATAATTGCACATCCTGACCCTTCTCCTAAAACGCGTGGGGGTAGGATGACGTTAGGTGTAACCGTGGCCAGTCGGCCACGTGGCTTCCAGCTCGGCCCCAGCGCAGATAGTCCCCGGCCGGCTGTAGACCAGAATCCTACGAAGGAAAAAGACGAGAGGGTCGGATACAAACAATGCTTCTTGCGCCAGGTGGAAAACAGTCTTCTTATCATCCATTATACCTGGGCAGCTAATGGAAGCGGCTCTGCCGTCGACGTGACAAATCGGGGAAACTGTCCAACGTCTGAAACGCGGCTTCCTCGGCGCAGAGCGGTCTCATTACAAAGCCTGGAACTCGTTAGTTATCAGGAGATATTTCCTCCGCAGGGGAAGGTGAAACATGGAACTGATCTCCAGCCTCTAAATGAAAAAAGAAGCATTCGAATGAGGGGGACGTTGGTTTAGTTGCTCTTTTTAGTTGATAATCTTTTGCCGTGAAAGCCGAAGCATCGCCTGCTCTTTGTGAGTCGGGGTCACTGGAACTTATCGGCTTTGCTATTTCAGAGCCGCAGAGACAACGTAGCCGTGACCAGCTTGTCCTTCTACCTCCAGAGCTTGGAAATGAAGGAAAAAAACAAATGGTTTTATGTATCCAAAGCCTCGAGCCAAAAATGTAGTTTTCTTGCACAAAGAGAATAACTGCTCGTCAATCCCAATGTATACGTTCCAGTCCCGAGGCTCTGCGCAGTCGGCAGCTTTATTCTAATACGTCAAGCGTCTCGCACAGAGCTGCTTTCACTCATAGTCCTCAAGGGTAAAATAATTTATAGTAAAGAAATGACTCTCTCACTCTTGGTTGACTCCATTGGATTTCAATCTGTAACAAGTACTGATTAGGTTTTAGCATTTAACGGGGGGCAGAGAGTGTCCTGTCCCAATCAATTAGGGAAATATATTTCCAGCACTCACAGACTGAGCGGGCGAGTGCGACACGCCACATTCTTATGCTTTATTACAGAAAAGTCCCCCCTGGCCGGTACCGCAGACATCACCCCCAACCTTACATTTTTACAGCCGCTACTGATTGCTCTTTATTGATTTCTATAGCACCACCATATTCTGGAGCTTATGCAGGGGACGGGGGGGACTCGCTGCACAGATAACACTGGGGACGGGGGGGACTTGCTGCGGCAGAATAACGACTTGGGGACGGGGGAGCCTTCTGCGCAGATAACGCTGGGATGGGGGATTCACTGCGCGGATAACAGCTGGGGGCTGGGGGGGCTCGGCTGCGCAGATACGCTGGGCTCGGGGGGCTCGCTGCGCAGTATACACGCCTGGCGGACGGGGGGATATCGCTGCGCAGATAACGCCTGGGATGGGATTCGCTGCGCAGCGATACGCGCTGGGGAACTGGGGGGCTTGCTGCGCAATAACGCTGGGGACGGGGGCATTCTCTGCGCAGTAACGTGGGCGACGGGGGGGGAATCGCTGCGCGGAATAACGCTGGCGACGGGGAATCGCGCAACAGAATAAGCTGGGGACGGGGGCAATCGCTGCGCGGATAACGCTGGGGACGGGGGCAATCGCTGCGCGGATAACGCTGGGGACTCACTACGCGGATAACGCTGGGGACGGGGAGGACTTGCTGCGCGGATAACGCTGGGGATGGGGGGGACTCGCTGCGCGGATAACGCTGGGCTGAAGGGGGGCTTGCTTGGCGCAGATAATGCTGGGGATGGGGATTCCTCTGCGCGGCATAACAGCTTGGGGAACGGGGAAATGCGGCTGCGCAGATAACGCATGGGGACGGGGGGTGCAAATCGCTGCGCGGGGATAACGCTGGGGGACGGGGAATCGCTGCGCAGTATTAAACGCTGGGGGACGGGGGGCAATCCGCTGCCCGCGGGATAACGCTGGACGGGGGCAATCACTCGCGCGGATAAGCGCCTGGGGAGGGGAGGACTCGCTGCGCGGATAACGCTGGGATGGAGGGACATCGTGCGGCGGATTAACAGCCGGGGGGAAATCGGCTGCGCAGATAATGCCGGGAGGGGGAATTGCTGCGTGGGCATAAACCGCTGGGGATGGGGAGGGCTCGCTGTGCTAAGATAACGCCGGGGGGCTGCGCTGTGCCGGATTAAACTGGCTGGGGGATGTTGGGGGGGGGGGTAGCTGCGCAGAAATATAGCTGGGAATGGGGGGATGCCAGTATTGGATTTAAGGATCCTGGAGCTGTAATGTTTTGGCATTTCTTGCTGTAACTTTACTTCTCTTTAGTCCCAAAGCGGAATCTTCCAACATTTTTAAAAACATCAGACGTGGATACTTAGCACGTTAATATTTGTATCCCGTTTGGTAGATTTATCGCAAACCCCTGACCCTTTTGCATGGGAACAGATTATGAATCGGGGACAGAAGGGAGGTTATTGTGCGAGAAGGAAGCAGAAAATGCTGCTTTAAGCACAAAATGTCTGCAGAACATCTTGAGAACGCACCATCCTCAGCAGCTCTAACTGACGGCGGAGGCCGTAACTGCAGCGCGGCGGGCGGAATTATTTGAGGAAAATGTCATTCTATTAGATATAAATGCAGATGAGTGAAACTCATACAAATGAGGACACAGCACATTAAAAATGTAAATTAAGAATTAAATAGCAAAGCAGTGGAAAAATGCCAGCGTCACGCGGCCAAGACGCAGACTGCTCCTTCACCAACATATTAAACAAACTTGGACGGGAAGTCGGAAGCCGCAGAATGTTAAACGTTACAAACGGGGAATGTTTACCAAATCTGTCAAATTTATAGAAATTACTTTTACTGCCTCGGAAACACAAACCGGAATGCCTTTACACGATATATAGGTAACTATAACACAGCTCCATAATACATCGAGTCCATCCCATGAAGGAACCATCCAAATATACTTATTTAAGCGTGAGATTCCACCACGCGTGGCTTTAGTAGAAAGTGAGGCCCATCAGCCACACGGAGACAGCCATTACATAGCGAGACAGCTTTGTAACCCGAAATACAAAGAAGGATTTGGAAGAGAAGCGTCTTTTCGTGTGAAAGTCTCGGTATCTCCTGCTCCAGTTCTTTGGGGCCACTCATTCTGTGGAGCCGGCTGAATAATAAGAGCAAAGGAAGTGAAGTTTAAAGAAAGACCAGCATGAAACATTACGGCCATTAAACAGCACAAACTCAATTTCCAGGCATTACAGACGCGCGATCTGTCATCCCGCGCCGGCTCTAAAATTCATGTTCTGTATCATTACCAAAACATTATGTTATGGGACTGAGGCAAAGCGAAGGCCGTCAGGCGTCGGACTTTATTGGCTTCTTGTAAAGGTTTGAGAAGAGGCGGTAGATATACGGCGGCGGTGGGGAAAGGTGTGCGTCTCTCACCGGGCAGCAAACACGGCTACCGACCCTTTCATCCTGCTTATTTCTCGCAGGACCGCCGAGTGTCGCTCGTTATTATTTGTGTCCTTTCACTAATTTGCCATCTGCTTACTCAAAGCTTTCGTTGGACTCCAGACTCCATCACAAGAACATGAGGAAAGGAGGAAAGGGGGAACGGTGTGGAGCGCGGGCTCTGGAGGCAGTTGGGGGAAGGAATGAGGTCTGGAACGAGACATTTGGGGGAATAAGAACAAGATGGCGTAAAAAGTGTCAAGCAAAGGCTGCGGTGCAGGACTGTCTTTTTCAACTTCAATGTCTCCCTCGCATTCGCAGTCAGACCCCCATCCCATTGTACAGCGATAGGGAATTTGATGGCGCTATATAAAACAATAATAATAATAATAATTACACACTCTGGTACCCTCTTCCTCCCAGTCACTCTCTCCATTACTCCCGCTCTTACTCTCCTTCTCCCAACCCCATCTTCCTCTCCTCCTTATGCTCTGTTACTCTCTTCCTCTTCTATCCTCTGTTTCTCTTCTTTTACTTTTTGTTCTTCTTTTGATACTATGTTTCATCTTATTACTCTCTTTCATGGCGTTACTCTTCCGTCGCTCTCTTTCCTGGCGTTACTCTTCCGTCGCTCTCTTTCCTGGCGTTACTCTTCCGTTACGCTCCTTCTCTTTTGTATGCTGCAGTCTTGCTTTTCTCTCGTTCTCCTGTTCCGGATTCCTCTCTGTTGCTGCCTCTTCGCGTTTCTCCTTTAATTCCTTTCCCGGCTGATGTAAAACGAGACGCCGTTTGGAGTGAAGATATCGATATTTCATTTTATGGAGAGAAGCTCCCCGGGGGGCAGTAATTAAACCGCTTGTTTTGTGTTTAAATGACTATTTCCCGTGTCCTGTTCTGTGGTATCTGCCGCAAACCAGAATGCGCAGGCTGCATAAATAAACCCAAGTATTTCATTGGAACGGAGGCACATCCTGGTAGCCAGTTACTATTAGCAACATTATTCATTTACTGAGAGGGTGGTAGAGAATTGGAGCAGCCTCCCAGCAGAAGTGGTAGAGGGTAATTCAGCGAGGGGATTAAACATGCATGGGATAGACATCCGGCTCCTGAATCTAAGACGAGACCGACGACTGATTAAGGTTTGAGTCTTTACAGCAGGAGAGACGGTCGACTAGACGGGGGCCGGATGGGGCCAATCTGCCGTCATGATTGCATGCCATGCTGTTATGTTTAATGGCCATCGATCAGATATAAACAAATTAACTGCATCAACAAAGGGTTCCGCTGGAAAGCATCCCCGTGATATTACTCCTCATATAAAAACAAAAAGTTCATACTTCCAGAGAGAGAGATATGATTAAATGCGGGTTGCAATAATAATTTCTGGTCAATCTATGATGGCATCAAATAATAAAGAGACATCATCACAAAATAGGGTTGAGTAAAACTGATCACAAGCGTATAAAGCTTCCGGAACGTAAGCGGGATTTCCATCCGAGGAAGAGACATCTGAGGTCCTGAATAAAAGTAATTAACTTTGACTAAAACGTCTATAATGCGCATTCTCCCTGTGAAGGACATCATGCCGAGTCCTTCGAGGCCGGAAGCCGAGACAATTAGCTTTAAAGTTTTGGACAAGTTGGATGTTTTAGGTCTTTCTACATTTTATTGAAAACGTAAAATATTTTCATGTTGAGACAGACATCAGAATTGACGGAATTGTAACTTTTTAAATTTTTTCCCTTCTGAATGGACCCGATTTCGATGCCCAGTAAATAGCAGTAAAAGCACCAAGCGTTCACTGATATTCTGTAGGTTGGAAGCTGCTGCGCATCCTGCAATCCTACCGTCAGTCGCTTCACATGGCGCCATCATAGTCCGTAGCGCGGGATTTTGGACACGATCTGCTAGTTACTGGGATGTTTGCAATCGGTGTCCCCTCCATGGAGTCTCCTCCAGGACACGGAAATAACAGAAGGTCCTGTGAAGGTCGCCATTTATCGGCAACAATGAAACAAATACAACACGACAACAGCTGCAACATTTTATGAAGCCCCCAGGGGGAGTTTGTGGGTGGAGGGAGCCCAAGAGCAGTGGCAGTGGGGTGAGCCTCCTAGCCCCCTGTTAATTAGACTGTGAGCTCTTCAGGCGGGGATCTCTTTTCCTAATGTTTTCATACTGTCTGTCTGTCTGGCTCTTGTTCTTACTATAGGACGGTCTCCTTCATTATACTGTAAAGCACCGAGTACATCTGAGCGTAGTAGCTAATAATTACGATATACGTGCATATATATTATATATTTTATATAAAGTCATACACAACAGGGTACAGGTGCTGTGATCGCAGCTACTTTCAGGGTTCCCAATGGGTTTTGCAAGATATTTGATCAAAATAACACATTTAATACAAAAAAGAATAATAATAGAGAAAAATCTCTTCTGCCTCCTCGTCCTGAGAGCTTCCAATTTTCTAATTCCTATTTTTAATAAATTACACACCAATCATTACAGAAATGTACAAAAAGCATTAAAATGTAAATGAATGAATATAAATGTGTAAATTACCATTATTTTATCACACATACAGAATACGCAAGGAGCCAAATGCCGTTCGTGTGACTGAGCTGCATCTGACTAAGTGTAACGATGGAGACAGATGGAGACGGACCATACAGAGGACACGCGTGTCACCCTGTCCTGCCTGCTCTACCCGTGACTGTCCCGTGTTCGCCGTTTGCTCTGGCCCTCCTGGCCCGTTTCACAGGTTTCCAGAAGTAATAGAAAATGTGAGAACTTTCTCAGGGAAGAGCCTTTACCAAACATAATGGCTTCTTCATGATCCTGCGCGGTGCGCAGCGAGATCCCCTGCTCCTTAAATCTAATCCGGCGGTCCATTCTGCAGCCAGCTTGGCACAGAGACCCGGAAGCGCCCCGTGAGGCTATCGATGCCGGGACCGGGGGTGTATTTAACAGAATGGGTTTTGCCCAACATGGGGGCTCTTTAATAAAATGTAAGACGGTCGCGTCCTAAATACAAGCGACGAATGCGCAAAGGAATCAAAACACCAGCCAGCTCCAGTAAACCTAAGTAACCTCTTCCACAAATCAATTCCACCCCCACCAAGACCCCGAGACTCACCCAGGAAGACGATGCTCTGCTTTCTGGCCACCTTGGCCTCTGGAGAGCTGCCGCTCCTGCTCATGTGGGCTTCGCCGGAGCCGCGGCCACTCCGGACCCTCACCTCAGGCACACCGGTGACTTGTAGGGCCAGCATCATCCTGCGACACATAAATGCCACAGAGGCCAATACCAGCAGGTAGACTCCGGAGGCCGAGAACATGCTGGCCTGGAAAGCCGTCCAGCGGGAGGCCAGACTGGTGCACATGGTCACGTTGCTGGAGAGCCCCTGGGAGCCGGTGCAGTTGGAGCTCCAGCCGTCTGCCGGGTTTAGTGGGTACTCTGCCCCCATGGTGAAGAGCAGTGGGCAAGCCACACACGCAGACGCGAGCCACGCCAGGCAAATGAACAGCGTGGTGGTCCGTGGTCCAGACAGGGGGCGCAGTGGGTGGCACACGGCTGTGTAGCGCTCCAGGCTGAGGGTGGCTACATGCAGCAGGGTGGAGTAGCTGCACGCCTCCAGCACAAAGCAGTAGAGCTTGCAGGCCACAGCACCCGGGCTGGCCTCGAAGGGCAGCCATATGCCCCATACCAGCTCGACAGGCAGCCCCAGGCCGAGCAGCAGCAGATCCGAACAAGCCAGGCTCACTAGATGCCGTGAGACAGGGGGCTGCAGGTATCCTCGGGTCCGGAGTGCACAGCACACTCGGATGGTGGCTGCGTTCCCCAACACACCTGCCACCAGGATCAGACCATAGACCACACTCAGGGCCACCTTGACCGCCAGCTTTGCCTCAAACTCCGGCACATGAGAGTCATTGATCCGCTCCGGGCACGGCTCTGGTGGCTGCATGACCTGGGAGGTGTGGAGGAGAGACAGGCCGGGGAATGAAAGATTGTGAGACAGACTGGGGAGTGAGAGAGAGACAGGCAAGGGCAATGAGAGGGAGAGACAGGCAGGGCAATGAGAGGGAGCGATAGAATAGAGTACAAAAGACAGAACAAGGCAGTAAGAGGGAGAGACAGGCAGAGAGGAGTTCTGCTGTCTCGGGTAATCAGGGCTCTTTCACTCTCACAGTCACGGAGCCGGGCGGCGGAGGCTGAGGGTTAATCATTAACTGGACTGATAGCGGCGGAACAGATAACGTAACTCAGTATACAGCCACATATATATATATACCACATATACATATATACCTCGTATCCAGCTCAGCATTCCATATAAAACACTCCAATAATTCCACGCAGTCTAAAGCATTGAAGCCTTTATATGCCTCGCATAGTATTACATATACTATATATATACATAGAGACCCGGCCAGGGCCTCGCACACACACACACATCACTCATGGCAACACCCCAGCGGCTGTAAAAATAATAACTTTGCCCTCGACAGGCACTTTTTTTTTGTTGGCAGATGGAAGAAAATGTTGTAATGGCCGCCTACGGGCCATGGCTTTCATGTCTTTATTTTCTTGACATTTGCACTATTTATGGAGCATGTGAGCCATCATTTTGTAAATATATTTTTTTTGAAGAAGAAGAAGCAGATTTTTTGGTGTTTGTGTATGGAGGGGGGTCTGGCTTTTGAAGATGCCGATGGTAACCCTCCTCCTGGGGATCAACATCCGACTGACCCACGGACCCTTTGTCTGGGGAGGGAAAGGTTTGCATACTCTGGGTGGTGGTGGCCCCCAGAAGATAATGATTTGGGGCCAGATGGCACGAATTATTCTCCCCCATGTATTCTTTCATATAGGATCAAATCTTTTGAATATACTGACTGTAAGAAGTCCTGCATGGAGGCCCCATATAAATAATAATAATAATAATAATAATGACTATTAATGCCAATAATAAATAAAAGATAAAATTCTACTAAAAATAATAAAAGAAAAGAAGAAAGGATTATAATAATATTTAGACTTTTTATCCTTTGCATTTTTTTTCCACATAGAAAATGGGAATCTCATCTTCAAGGAAATTCCTGGTCTTTTTACAAATGAAAGCAGGATAACTGCAGCGGAAATATCACAATTTTATTTATATTAACTAAATTATCAGCTGATGGGGGGGGGATACTGACCCCGTAAGCAATGAATCAAGCTGCTCGCAATGAACATAAATGACAGGCAGATTAAATGGGCCAAATGGGCTCCCGATCTGCCCCAGGTCACACCGCGTGGAAAAACACCTCTGCAGCACAACGCATCGAAAACGATGTTTTAAGCAAAAAATGAATTGGAAGACAGGATTTACAAAACCCAAATCACTGGGGACGATGAATATGAAAAATGTTGCATTATTGTTATTATGAAATTGCTTACTTTCCCACCTCTACCCCGGCCAATCAGGAGGTAGAATGTCACTCAGACCGGCGGAATGAGACGTCGGGATTGTGTCCCGAATAGCCGGCCCGAGGTGGATAGAGCAGAAAAAACAGGAGGCAGGAATGTGACTTTTTGGAAATCTTTGTCTACGCGTGACAGAGAAAATGGCAGAATTTAACACCCATGAAAGGGATTTTCTGGAGTTATATTCATGAGATTAATCACGAGATTTCTGTGTGATAAGCGGTGGTGTCAAACACGTGGCTTTGTTGGACTTATTATGGGATTATGGTTAGAATACGATGGCCACGATGGATCCAAAAATCGAGCTTCTTTCCCTGGAGAAAGCCGGCTCTCAGACTATGCCGTGGCTCCAAACAGCATGTCGGGGACGGGATTGAATTACTGTAATTGCCCAATTTTTCTTCCTTTATATGACTCTTGAAAGAGTCTGATTTTGCTTTCATATCGTCAGAGCGCCTCTGGGAAGCGTTTCAGGAGGAGAACATAGCTGCCTGCGCACATTATGGCCGCATCCATCCCACCTGGCGACATTTTAATCACTGGCCTGGCACAATCCCGCTCATCCTTCAAACAGTCACGGGGATCAGGGCCACGAGAAAGCACTTCCCCGGATGGGGACCTCATTTCTGGTGCAGAATATTAGGATATAACATACAGTAAGCTCAGCGCTGTGCACACTTTGTAGATTCATGATAATGCTTGAAGATCATGCAGTGTCCTCTACTGGGCCTGGTTGAGGTCTGCAATGTCCGGTGCCGAAAGAGTTTGTGGTCTATAAAGTAATAATCCGCAGGAAATGCCGCTGCCTGAAACCATTGACATTAATCTGCCGCCGCTGGCTGAATAATCGTCACACACCAGCAATTAAGATGATTTAAGGCAGCCGTGAGACGGAGCGGAGACGTCTTCACGCTCGGAGCATTAATGACAAAGGGAATGCCCTGCAATGGATGGACGAGGCTGAAGGAGCAAAAACCTCCTCTTCTGAGGGCATTTACATCACTGAGAGGTACAGGAGAGGCACCTGTTGGGCAAACCAGCCCTAGTGCACAGCACTGAGCAGCCCTTCGTGCCCACGGGCCCTGACAAACGCACCTAGAGCTCCTACCAAACTCTATTCCACCAACAGCGTCTGAGGAGGGAACGTGACAGAGCTCAACAAATACAATTTCTTCTGGGTCTGTGTCATAACGCGCCTTAAAAAGACAGAAATCCAAAACTGAAAAAGGAATCATTAAAAAAAAAAAAATCACTGCCATTTAAATAAATCTCATGAAAGCAGCTGGAACGCGGGCAGAAGTCAGCGCTGGGCTGGCGGCAAGCATTCTGCCCAGGGGTAAGAGAGGGATGAACTTCAGCCAAACGGCAAATCAGCCAAAGGAAGGGACCGTCATAGCGATTAAAGCCAGATATCACGCGCATGAAAGTGGATATTGTGGCTGCCGTGTCCCCCTCACATCTACAAGGACCCTTTAACCTGCGAACCCAAGCGCTGCGGTAACTCTTACTGCTTCTGGCAGCGCCTCGATGGAAGTAGATGCAGATTTCACTTGCCAAGTCAAGTCTAATTGTGACATTATTCATGATTTCTGAATGCATTCAGAGGTAGAGATATCACCTACATGCTACATGCGTTCCACAACCCCTACAATACCCTCGGCACCCACCATGTATCACGACCAGTATGACCAGTATGACCAGACAGAAAACCAGCAGCAGCTCCAACCACGTTACCCGACGCCAGCACATATAGAAATGAAAACATCCCAGCGCTACACAGATGGGGGATTCTATAGGGGATACGCGACCTCCTATAACATATAATACATCCCAAGGGAAGAAAGGACGCGCCACGCAAGGATACTACAGAGAATTTACCACACTTGACAACCACTTTTTGACATTTTCTCTTTATTGTACATTATGTCATACATTGTACATTGTATTCAATCCCAAACATGAAAAAGATAAAACAATAAAAACGATTTAGAAGAAAGAATTCCCAGCGCTTTCCAGAGACAGAATAATCAATTTATTTCAAAAAACCTAAAAACATAACAAAATCAACCTGAGATTAAAAGGCGGCTCGGCGGCACCGATCAGCGTGTCTTAAAATCACATTAACAGGAAGACCTTAGAAGAAGCCGCGATGATCCCATTTCCCGGGCGTCTGAAGGGCAAGGACATTCCTCCTGGTCTGATGTTAAGACACGCCAGGGCGCCTCGATATCACCTTGAATGATTTCGGAATCATATCACCTCTTACCAAGGCAGATCCCCCGCACTGATTGCTGCCTAGACAAAAGTACGATTTTTCCACAACTGTGTCGTGGATTTCAAAGTAAATCAACAGGTTCAGATTATTTTATGTAAAATGTAAGGAAAGGGAAGAGATCAATGAGCAGATTAAGCCGGACTCATCCCGGCATTACTGAGTGCGAGTTGGTGCGGTTGTCTGATTCAGGAGAGGACACTCAGACATTTCCGGCCAAGTTTCACACGAAGTGTCAATAGGAGCCGCATCCACGAGAAACTGACTAATAAATGATCTCACGGAGCCCCAGAGACACATCATGCGCAGCGGCGATAAGTTCAGAGTAACCGATCTGAAGGGAAAATCGCACCCAATATGAGATCTTTGGTAAAGCATCGGTTTTCTGGATTCCCAACAGGATTTCTAATAGTCAAAGGCCAATCTGCTGCCAGAAAGGCACAGAAATATGTGGAGCTCCCCCTCGCCAACATGCGCACAACGTGCACGCCATTCACACAGATGGAAAGAGGCATACTCCAACACACCAAAGCCCCTAAATATACACGGAGCAGGCATCCGTCACCATCACAAAGAGTCGGGGGACACAAAGAACACACTCGAGAAGATGAACATGAGACACGTCGGTACCGACTGGCAGCCACCACACCGGCCAGGGAAAATCCAGAGTAATATTTCAGATGCGTGAGGAGTCTGAAAAGTGTCAGCTTCAAGGGGCAGACCAAAAGTAAAACAGACAACACTGAACACAGCCAACAACCCGAAGGTCAGAACCAAGGTCAGAACCGTCACACTACCAAGAAATTTCCCCGGTCTGTCTCAAATTTCCAAAAACAACAAAAGAAAGAAAGAGCTTCAAGTATCCAGAAGTGAGAACTTCATAATTACTCTGCCCCGGCAGCCGTCCATCCAACAATGTCATCAATGGTGGAGCACTAGCGGTGCACGGTGTGAGACGGGGCTGTCAGCAGCGTATGTACATACTGACTGCTTCTCCCACAGACTCCTGGGGATTTTCTTATACAAAGTTTAATAAAGAGTCCATTTTTCAACACAATTATTTGCACCTTTTCACCCGGCAACATTTACAGAAAACGCAAAATAAGTTAAAGGAGCTGATAGCGGCATTTCCTCATGGGTAGAGTTTGCGTGCCGGGGCTCGATAAGGCAGGTGGGTGCTAGACAGACCCGCATGGAAATGCAGCATGAGACAGGTGAGACAGCACCAGGGTTCGCAGGTAGATGATTGTCACTTCGCCAGGAAACATCTGCATCCAGATACGGAGGCAAGAATATAGAAATCTACGTGAAATCAGCCATTACATAGAAACAAAACACAAAGGTCAGTACAGACTTGAGCAGGGCCCTTTTCTCCTTCCGTACCAGTATGTTTAACGTCCGTAAATATTTAAATTGCTTTATTTACTTTCGCTGCACGCTATACTAACAGTCATATGGCATAAATATATATATAAATAAAAGTAATGGAACGTACAGCGTGATATCTGCTCCGGCACAGGGCAAGGATTTCTGTACCTGCACTATTGGCTCGATCCTCCCTCATCGGAGACGCTGCTCAAGGGTATCAAACTCTCACTCTGCTCCGCGTCTTCGCTCCTAAAAGCAATAGGGAAAGAGTGGGATTGATGGGCTTGGGCAGCGCGCACCAGAGAAGAAAATACATTTCTCCTGGAATTTACCTTGAAATCCGATGCTTTCGGCAAATGAAGGCAAAAACCCTTCGTATCCCCACCATGACGGGATCCCAGTTATTGTAATGGCACAGAAGAGTTACAACAAAGAATGATACAAAGACAGGGACAGCCCCAGCAAAAAACACCCAAGAGAAGCGGACCTAGCAGAGACAAAAAAAATAAAAGTAAAGAAATACAGCAATACCTGGGGATGATGTCAAGAAACTATTCATTAAAAACATAACTATTTTCTGTGTCGGGGCTTCGGTCCGACCTTCACTCGTGGCAGAGATGCCTCCCCTACCTAGAGCTAAGCGGCGGACCCAGATAAAAGCTCTTGTCATGTCGAATCTGTATCAGCAAACACAACCAATTAATCCCCAGGGGACACGAATCTCAGCGGATGATCACAGATAAAATCCCTTCCCTGCGTGATTTGCTTATGTCAGTGTTTTTATTCCGCGCCTTTCCTGGGATGCAGAAAGCTCAACTGAACGGCAATAAAATCCCAGCCAATTTACATAAGGAAGCCGTTAAAAACAGCAAATGGTCGGCAATAAATTGCAACAATATGGGCTACACCGCAATTAAAGAAGCGTTCACAGAATGTAAGTTTTGGGAAAAACAAGAAAAGAAAATGTACTAATTTAAGCAGAAAAGCTGTTAGGACGCAGTGCTGCTCTCATCATGATTTACCTTCTGCATGCACATGTCCGCAATGATGGACAGAGGGATTGTTAGACTCAGGGCCAGCGTCCCGATGAGAGAGGAGGTCAGGAAGCATCCCCTGGAAAAAAAAGATTATACGGACAGCCTAAATCTAGCAAAACAACCAAATGGGTGAATTTGAGAGCGTCCTGGAGCACTGGAAGACAGCAAGAGAAATCATTAATGAAAATACTTAAGCCTCAGTCAATGCACGGAGTTGTTTAAACTGAGTGTCTAAAATGTGCCCTGTACCTTTAAATGCAAACAGTATGCTTCATATGGCTGGAAATTCGTGGTGGTCTGGCTCCACTCTGTGCTCACAACCAGTACTGCGCGACTTCTCGCTCACACAATATGTTATCTACCCTTTTGTGTGCTTTAGAAAGCAATGGGGGCGCGGCTGAGATCCGCAGGGGCGCGGCTGAGATCCGCAGGGGCGCGGCTGAGATCCGCAGG